>CANUEP010002763.1:0-22094 GCA_947857235.1 Jatropha podagrica
TTTCTCAATCTACCTTCTATATCTCTATTTTTATATATACTATCATCTATCTATATCTATTTATATATATATATATATATATATATATATATATATATATATATATATATATATATATATATATATATATATATATATATCACCCTCTAGATTCATATGAATGTGAAGGGCGATAATAGTATCACCAAAAACCCCCTACTAAATTTATAAGATTGATTGAGAAAGATATTATTAAGGATTTTAATTTTATTAGTTGAAGAATTAATGGTAATTTAATTTTGATTTGTTATATTAATTTCATATTTATATCTAAATTTTATTGGATGAATTAAAAAAAATATATAAATTAAGGAATTACATTATATACTATATAAGGTATGTATTAAATACGGTAAAAATATAATATCTTTAAAGAATTTAATTTGATTGATTTTACAAATAATGGTAATTTAATTTTGATTTATCACGGTCGATTTAATCACTAGAGGAATTGTTTGTTTTTGGATCATGCAATTCCATCCTATACTGGATCAGTAAAATCCACACGGTTTTATCTTGCATTTGGATCAAACAATTTCATCCCGTACTGAATCAATAAGACCCACAAGATTTTTTCTCATAGATGAATTGAGGAACTTTCCAAGAAGTCGCCCATCTTAGGATTTTCCTTAAACGAGCACCCTTAACCCCAAAGTTCTTTCAGTTCTCCAAATCATTTCATCAAAAGGCATCTCTAATGATTAGTTTTCTCATTTTCAATATATGATTTGATTTATTTTTTATGTCCTGCATTCCACTACCCTATTTAGTTTGTCATCGTAGAAGTTAGGTAGGAGTTTTTACTCTATCCGTCCTCTTAAGATCGCTTTGTTAGATTAGGATGTCACATGATTTTTTATATTAATTTCATATTTAAATCTAAATTTTATTGGATGACTTAAAAAAATACATAAATTAAGAAATTACATTATATACTATATAATGTATATATTAAAATGACAAAAATATAATATCATTAAACATTTTAATTTTAATGGTTGATCAAATAAAAGTAATTTAAATTTTATTGATGGTACCAATTTTCTATATTTTATTGGATAAAATAATAAATTATATTATATATTAAATAATATTATACTATATCTTTAAGGTGAGAATATTATTTCTTTAAAGATTTTAATTTTATTGATAAAAAAAATAAATTTTTATTGATTATATTAGTTTTCTATTTAATTCTAAATTCTAATTAAAAAATTATATTATATTTATTAAATATGGTAAAAAAATAATATTTTTAAAAATTTTAATTTTATTAATTAAAAAATAAAGATAATTTGATTTTCATTGGTAATGTTATATTGTATAAGATACAAATTAAACATGGTAAGAATATAATATATTATATTTAAATTTTCTAAATTTTTTAGTCTTTCATTATTTCATTTTGTTTTGATATCTTTGCCAATTTTTTTTCCAATTACGATCTTTTATAGCAATAATATTTTTAATTACAACTAAGCATAAAATTGCAAATGAAAAATTATATTGATGATTTTAAAATCATCATGTGATACCCGTTCAATTTAAAAAATAACTCTTAAAACAAATCATTCATTAATCTCCTCAATTAATATTGCAAAGATCAAGTTTTAATTTTTGAAATAAATATATTAATTAATAATTTAATAGGATAAGTTTATGTTAATTATAAAAAATCCCAAGCATGGCGTAATTTTTTTTAATCACATATTTTGTTTTACGTTATATGTTCTTTAAGGATGAAAAAATAATTAGTGTGTTAAAGAGAAATTTTTAAAATTTAATGTCTCTATGTAGATATGCAGCCACATCATTATTCGCACATTCTATTCCATATGACATAACAGTAACAATCCACATTAGTATTAAAGATACTCTAAGTCTCCTAAATACAAAAGGATCCTCAAGACCACAATATAAATGGTCATCCTTTTATTATCATACTTGATCAATTAGCAATTGCGGCATTATTCTCAAAATCATCAAGTTTTACATCCTCCTTTTTCTTTCGTTTTCAAGCCCATAATTCAATATGCAATCAATCATTGTAAAGCAATAAATGTCTATATTGTCTAAGAGACTTTCTAGAAATAGAAATACAATAGACAATATCTATTTATTTTTTTGACACATCAGTTTGATATACCAAATAGACATTAGCATTGAAGATCATGTTTTTAAAAAACATTCCTATTTTTTCTATGTGGCAATTAAATAAGAGTAATCACAATAACATTGGAGATGCTCTTAGTAGCTTGACATACCAAATAGACATTAACATTGAAAATATTTTTCTAAAATCTTCTCATTTTTTTATGTGAATTAAATAAAAGAAATCCACATTGACATTGGAGATGCTCCTAATAACTATTTTAAATGGTCCCTATAATCACGAGAATCATGCGGATTAAAATCTCAACATCTCCTAGCCAGTATACAATAGATAATAGAATGATATCATCATGGTTCTTCTCTTTATTATATATGAATCCTTAAAATATTTAATATTCTATTAAATCTCAATATGACTATGGGTTGATTATAATATTTGCAATGATATGATCAATAATTGATAACTTCTATATCTACAATAATCTCGACATATGGTTAATAATAGATAAACATCCTATAACATCTACAATATCAACAAAAATAAAACAAATTAGATTATAATGAACAATATATTAGAGATAAGACGAATAAATGGAAAATATTTATATTTAAGGACAAACTTGATAGAACTCTATTATTATTCACTGATAAATTAATCAATTACATAATGAGATTTAAATCTTATTGATTGTAAATAAAAAAGAAAAAAATGCATAGGAAGAAAGACAATATTTTGAACTATATGTAGTTATGAAAACCTAAATTCTACACTTAAAATATCCAAGTCATACTTGAAAAATTCGCTAAACCAAACAAATGAGGAATGGTGCAAAAACAAATTGGTAACTTGCATTAATTCAGTCACAGCCTCTTCATAGTGCAAATCTAGAGAAAAGATCAGTGTCATTGGAAATTAGATTGAGAGATCTTTCCAACGTATATGATAGGCCAAAATCCGAGTTGAAATGAGCGTCAAACAGCGTGAATCAAAGCGAGGCAAAGTTGGAAGGTAGAAATTGGACTAAAGGTCAACCTAGCCTCCTAGGCTGGAGGCAAGCCATCAGTCATTGGCAGCTGGCCGCCTTTGACCACTAGGGATTGGGTGGTCAAACTCCATTTTGCATATTACTTCCATATTGCCTCAATATAAATCTGACCCTTTACCTCCTTGCCTAGGTAAACTCCCTCCAAAACCTTTTTTACACACAATTTTAGTCCTTGACGTTGAGAATTATGTGTAACCTCATTACAAGGGTAATTGCTTACAAAAAGTGAATAAAAATGAGATTTTAATCTCCATGGTAGACAAATAAAACCCTCATCTCGAGTTCCCCTAAGAACCCTCCGATTCTATCTCTTTCACATGAATGCTTTCAAAAATAAGACCCCTAGGCTTAGGAATGTCATGAATATGACTTGTATGATAGAAATGCATAAAGTTGAAAATTGCTTGTTACCTTATATGATGTTGAGAATTGCTTTTTGTGTTGCACGATTTGCATGGTGCTTCATCTACTTCTATTTTTTTTTTCGAAGTTTTAGCCTGAATATGACTTGTATGATTGAAATGCATGATATCAGGAATATCTTGTTACCTTGCACAAGGTTGAGAATTGCTTGTTGCCTTGCACAATTTGCATGCTGCTTCATCTACTTCTCTTTCTTTTTTTTTTTTCTTCAAACTTTTGGCTGTTGAAACCAAATGAGCTATTTTCAATCAAAAGTGTCTAAAACCTCTTTTTTTAAACTTTCGGTAATTAAAGCCAAATGCTTTTTCAGGCATGGAGAGTAAAGCCAAAATACCTTTTCTCTCATTTTGATGAATAAAATCAAAAGCACTTCTATTTTTCAAAATTAACAACTAAAGCCACTTTTTTTCAATCAAATGACGACTGAAGCCACTTTTTAAATCAAAGGGAGACTAAGGTTCATTGATTATATTTACTTGCCCATTAAACCATAAGAGTCTCAAAGAAATCAACCTATAAGAAAACTAACAATTTTGACAAAATGTGGCCCCTCTAATATCTGGTATTCATTGTGATCCACTACACAATATTGAAGAACTTGCACGTAACAAGTCAACGCCCTAAGTGTAAAGCTTAGTAACACTTGTTTTCTCATTTATAAGGAAATGCACATAAACACATACAATAGTCATGCATAATCAAATTATGACACAAATGTGGGCTCTTGCTTAAGAAAATGGCTCTGCACTGTGTTAAGAACAAAGGTTCAAGCGAAGACGGAATGGGTTAAGGCCCACTCAGAGAATAAGAGTTGCCACTCAGATGAAACTTGAGATAATTACCATAAAGTGATCAGATTCCTCGCAGAGAGCTTACCTGCTTATCTCAAGTCTAAATAAAGAAGTGAGGTGTGGGCTTCGAAGGTGTTAGGCACCCAAGCCTACGAGGCCATGGTGTCGGCCTCTACTTTATTGGTTTATCTAAGTAAGGGTTGATTTTAATTTTTAAGCCTCATTACTATAAAAAATTCCTTTGGAAAATATTTTAATTTTAAAAATCAAAAGACTATTTTTGACATTGATATGATATAATCACAAACATACAAGTTAATTAAACATCTATAGTGCTCCAATTTTTCCCTGATAATATGACTTAGTGATGATAACCTTTTTCTTCATAAGATAAGTTCTAAATATTTGATGAATTTGATTCTCGAGCCAACGATCTGAGTTTAAGAAAACTGAATTATTTGGCCATTTTTATGTTTTTGGATTGTCAAGGGTCGCATCGAAACAGGGCTGAGGAAGTGCCTTAGGTTCACTTAGAATGTGTTCAAATACACTATCTTATTTTGCATGCCACGTGGATCATTGTTATAAAAATGGGCGGACTCGATTTTGGAGTTGTTAGTGGACCATGCCACATAGTCCCAAAATTATGGCCATTTAATAATGTTTTTGCCTATAAATAGGCCTAAGGTTAATGGTTTAAAGGATGGATTCTTGATTACTTGGAGAAAATCATAAAAAAAATATTTTCTCACTTTCTCTTAATTTAATCTATAACAAGTGTTATAGTTTGGATAAAGAGATTATTAATTTTTCTCAAAATCTTCATTGAGATATTGTAATCAATTATCAACTAACACACACTTGGTTTCTAAATCTCGGATTATTATTCAAGAATCAAAGCTCTTGGGTATTCTTGAGCAACTTTCAGTAATCTCTTAGGATTTCTTCAAAACAAGGCATAATTATAGACACCTAAATTTTGTTTAAGTTAATTTAATTATTAGCTTAATTATTTAATTAGTCAATTAAATTATTGATTAGTTAAATTAAATAATTTATTTTAATAGCCAATCAAAATATTAAAATGGTTATTAAAATAGAAGTATTGGATAAATATTATTTACTGCATAAATAAATAATATAGTAAAGTCCAATAAAAATTAGCCAAGTGGACCACTTAAATTAAATCTTGGCTAATAGAAGATTTCAAAGGATAATCTTCAAGATCAAGATCAAGTCCCTTGACCGTTGAATTGTGCTCACAACAAAGAAAAGAATCAGAGGATAATCTTCATTGTAATGGAAGATTTCACACTAGAGATTGTATTCACTTCTTTATAAATACAATCTATATTTTTGTACTTTTGTTTCTTAATTTTCAAGAATAAGTTTTATGTGTATAGATTTCTGGCACGCCCAGTAGGACATTCTTTTTCGCTCATCTCTTCACTTTGCAATTTTCGAAGTTTCGACAAATCGGCCAAAAGATTCAATGGCACTAAAAGAGATCACTGCCACCTCGAAGGTTTGCATAAACTAGCGCTTTAAATTTTCTCACTGTCAGATCTACTATTGACTCGAGTCTTGATGTAAATATCAAAATGAATTATGTCATTGAAATTTATGCAAAGACGACTCCTCTTCCTCAATAAGCTGTTGTTGCTTCGCCAATTTGGGTGGAGTCTGTTGAGAAAGGTGCTTCCCAAAAGCGGTTAACTGCTTCAAAAACAAACTCTTTTGATGTCATGTTTGTTATGATGACTAGAACTACATCACCAGAAGAACTGGATGCTCTAAAGTTGCAACTAGAAGCTCTTAATCATGCTCTTTAGGAGAAAGATAGCCAAATTGCTTATCTCACGAACAAGTTGGATAGCATGACTGGAAAAAGTAAGATGTTTGAAAAGGATGAATCAGTATGAAAGGGGTTTATACCACTAAAAGAGACGCCATTAAGGGAGGATTTTGAAAAAGGTGTCAAACTTGCTGCTAATGGCTCGATCTCAACTATTCAATTAAAGGAGCTGATTAAAGAAGCTCTAAAAGATCAGTTGGAGACTATGATGCAGCCTTCTTACACCTACCAACCCCCCAAGTTTCAACAATTTGATGGAAAGGGAAATCCAAGACAGCACGTAGCCTACTTTATGGAAACTTGCAACAATGCTGGCACAGATGACGATCTACTCATCAAAAAATTCGTTTGATCCTTGAAAGGAAATGCCTTTGATTGGTGCATAGATGTCAAGCCTAGTTCCATTGAGAGCTATGAACAACTGGAGTGGGAATTCCTCAATCACTTCTATAGCACCAAACGTGTAGTTAGTATGATTGAACTCACAACTACTTGTCAGTGGAAGGAGGAATCTATTATTGACTACGTTGAAAGATGGAGAAGTCTCAGTCTGAATTGCAAAGATCGACTGTCATAATCTTCAACAATTGATATATGCATCAAGGGCATGCATTGGGGCTTGCACTACATCTTGCAAGGGATCAAGCCTCATACTTTTGAAGGGTTAGCTAGCTAGGCTCATGACATGGAGCTTAGTATTTTCAATAATGGGAATCAAAATTTACTAGTTCAGGACCAAGAAAGGGGAAAGATAAGGCAGAAGTGCAAAAATTTGCTAAAACACCTGTTAAGTCAGAAAGTCACTAGTCTATGGCTGTAACAACAAAGCCAATCAAGTTGTAGCCTAAGATAAAAAATAAGCAACATGTGAAGGCCACTCCTTTTCAGTCTATAGAAAGAAAAAGGCTACATTGAAGGAGAGGCAGGAAAAGAGCTACCCCTTTTTTTATTATGATGTTTCAGACATGTTGGATGAACTGCTTAAAGCTAAACTCTTCCAACTGCTAGAGATGAAGCTTCCAGAGGAAGCAAATTGAGTGGATGACCCAAATTATTGTAAGTATCATAGGCTAATTAGCCATTCAGTTAGAAAGTGCTTCGTCTTGAAAGATAAAATCATGAAGCTGTAGAAAAATGGTGTCATCACTTTTGATGAGAAGTAAGTGACTGCCAATTTGATAAAAAGTGGTTGATGAATCACCGATTTCAATAAGAGGAGAAATGATAAGGTTTGGCTCTTTAGACCTGGTTCAAGTTGAGGTGTCTATTCCAAACCAAACTTCTTTGCCAAATGAATTCAGCTTGCTATAAGGAGATGGGAGCACTACTGGGGGCAATGAGCTTGCTGAAAATCAGCTTGAAGATGGAGGATGGATTCTAGTTACTTGCAAAAGAAGTAAAAAAAGAAACCCACTTCCATCCAAGGAGGCTCCAAAGAGGAATTCGGTGTTGAAGAAACTTGTTAAGTCAACACAACTGGCTTTCTTAGAGATTCAATCAAAGTTTCAAAAGCCAAAAAGGATTTTCAAATCACAGGTGGAAGGCCGCATAAAGCAAAAGCCTAGGCAACCAATCACTTGGGCAGAATACATCCCAAAGGAGTTAATGGGTGCTAAACTTTCTTTTTAATGCTGTCGTGTTGAAAGAGAGCTAAAAGTAGATAACGATGAGGAGACTCAGGAAGCAAAGGCTTATTATACTGCTGTGGAAAAGATCACCTTTACTTATGAAGATCGAGTGCTTGGTGATAAGCCCCATAATCATCCTTTATTTGTTGGAGGTTATATCTATGAAAGAAAGATAATCGAATCTTACTTGATCCAGGTTCAACCATCAACATTATGCCTCTTAAGACCTTTAAAGAACTTGGCATACCTATCAATGTATTGAAGCAAAGTCAATTGATGAGACATGACTTTAACCAAAATGGGAAAAGGGCTATTGGTAGAATTCAACTGTAATTGCACATTGACGAGATGGATTCAAGTGTTCTTCTGCATGTTATTGATGCAAGAATGAATTACAACATACTGTTGGGGCATCCATGGATTCATGGGAATAAGGTGTTGCCTTCGACTGACCATCAATGTTTCAAATACTCAGAAGATGGAAAGTTAGAATAGTCATAGTTGATTTGAAGTTGTTTACTAAAGCAGAATCGTATTTTGCTGATACAAAATTCTACTCTGAGGAATTTTCGATTGAGGAAATTCAACCAGCTTTTGAGGATGTTGAAGTAAAGGCTCCTGCAAAGAAGAATGAAGAAGGGGAATCTTCCTCAACAAAAGAAATCAAGGAGGATGCTTTAGCAAAGACAAGTTAAACAGTTGGCAAAAAAATGAAGCTTCATTTTGTACATGTCTCCAAATGCAAAGATAATCAATCTTCTTCCTGAAATCCAGAAGATATCATACAAGGCTTGAAAGATTTGACTCTACCAGTCACTAATCTTGTTTCCCCTAAAGTTTTGAAGTCACCTTTGAAAGGTTTTACAAGAGCCCAATAGTTAAGCTTGGAGCATTTCTAGCCAAAAGAACAAGTGGTTTTAACCTCAATGCTTATAAACTATTGGCCAAAGCTGGGTATGGTTCCACTGATGTAGCGAAATTGACAAAGTATTTCAAGAATTATAATAGTGAGCACTTATCAATTAGGATTCGCAAAGTATGAAAGGAGAAGAATACCACTGATCAAGGGTCTAAAATTGGCCTAGGGTATCAAGCTCATGCTCCTTTATGCTTAAAAATCAAAATAGAAATCTCTAATCACATTTTTATTAAGAACTAGAGAAGACAAAAAGCGAGGTTTCAATACCTTCTATTTTTAGTCGATTAGGAGTTTCTTCAAATCATATTTCGATTTTTGATCAAATTGAAACTCCAAAAGGTGCAACATTGTAAACAGTAAAACCTCTATCCACCAAAGACTTGGGATTTTAAAGCTAAGTAAAGGAAAGAAGAACAAAAAGAAGCAGTCAACTATTGCTATAGATTGTAATGACTTATGCAGTAACATGCCCTCTCGAATGAAAGGAAAAACTGAGTGGGTGGTGACCACGGGTTCCACATTGAAGGTAAAACCCCATACTGGTGGTGATAACTGGCCAGGCCTCTAATCGATCTGAGGAAGAAGAACTTGATATAGTGATGGTTGGCCATATTACTTTTGAAGACATGAATCAAGACCAAGCTCTTGTTGAGGAAAGTGCTGAGGATGCACCTTTTGCTTTGGAAGAGGAAAATAAAGCTACGATTGATAAGTTGAAAGAAGTCAATCTCGGAACGATGGAAGAGCCTCGTCCAATTTTTCCTTAGTGCAAATTTATTGTCTGAGGAGGAAATGGAGTACGTTGAATTACTTCAAGAGTATCGAGATGTCTTTGCATGGTGTTATGAAGAGATGTTAGGATTGGATCCTAAGGTAGCAGTCCACAATTTGGCAATCAAACCTAGGGTGAAGTTAGCGAAATATGCTCAAAGGCGATTCTGTCCAGATTGATCCCACAGATAGAAGCTAAAGTCAATAAACTGATTAAGGCCAATTTCATAAGGGAAGTCAAGTATCCTACTTGGATCTCAAACATTGTTCCTGTCAGAAAGAAAAATGAGCAGTTAAGAATTTGGTGTAGATTTTCGAGATCTAAACAATGCATGTCCAAAGGATGACTTTCTACTTCCCATCATTGAAATTATGGTGGACGCCACAACTAGTTATGAATGAATTTCCTTCATGGAAGGCTCATCTGACTATAATCAAATCCCAATGACTGTTAAGGATTCAGAAGCGATAACATTTTGAACACCGAAAGGTATGTATTGCTACACGGTTATGCTTTTTGGATTGAAGAATGCTGGTGTTACTTATTAGCGAGCAATGCAAAATTTTTTTGATGATATGAGTCCACAAAAATGTTGAGTTCTATGTTGATAACCTAGTTGTAAAGTCAAAGAAAGCAATTAACCACATCTATGATCTTTGACAAGTATTTCAGCGTTTATGTAAATTTTAACTAAAGATGAATGCTTTAAAATGTGCATTTGAAGTCTCTTCAGGAAAGTTGTTAGGGTTCATTGTGTGACATCAAGGTATTGAGATTGATCAGTCCAAAGTTGATGCAATTCTTAAAATGCCAAAACCTCGCAATGTTCATGAACTCAAAAGCCTATAAGGGAAATTAGCATACATTCGAAGGTTTCTTTCAAATCTAGACGGTTGATGTCAACCATTCAGTCGACTCATGAAAAAGGGAGTTCCTTTTGAATAGGATGAGGCATGTAGTAAGGCATCGGGCTTCTCGCTTCATAAACTTCAAAGGTGCGCTTTATCATCGCTCTTTTGGTGGAGTCTTCCTATGCTGCCTTGGGGAGGAAGAAGCTATCAAAGCTTTAGAAGAAGCACATTTAGGTGTTTATGGTGCACATCAATCTGGGCCAAAGTTGCACTTTCAGATTAAAAGGATGGGATACTATTGGCAAACAATGGTAATGGAATGCACGAATTACACCAAAAGATGTCAAGAGTGTCAATTACATGCAAACTTAATTCATCAACCAGCTGAACCACTTCATCCAACAGTGGCATCATGGCCTTTCGAAGCTTTAAGATTGGATATTATAGGACCACTTCCAAAAAGTTTAAGTAGCCACCTATACATTCTTGCTGTTACTGATTGCTTCTCAAAATGGGCTGAAGCTGCTCTATATAAAGAAATCAAGAAGGAGACGGTAGTAAGCTTTATTAGAACGAACATCATTTATCATTTTGGTGTGCCTCGATACATCATAAATGATAATGGAAGGGAGTTCTACAATGAAGTTATGGACAAGTTGTGTGAAAAATTTAAATTTAAGCAGTATAATTCGTCCATGTACAATGCACCAACAAACGAGTTTGCAGAGCCATTCAATAAAACTCTGGGCAAACTTCTCAAGAAAATAGTCAATCGATTAGAAAGGATTGGCATGAAAGGTTAGGGGAGACATTATGGGCTTATCGAACTACATATAAAATATCAACTCAAGCAACTCTATATTCGCTTATTTATGGTGTAGAAGTTGTCCTTCCTCTTGAACAACAAATTCCATCCTTGAGAATTGCCATTCAAGAAGGTTTCTTTAATGAAGATAATGCTCGGCTTCGCTTGCAAGAGTTAGAGTACTAGATGAAAAATGATTTGAAGTGCAACAATGTTTGGAGTGTTATCAAGCTCGAATGTGCAAAGCTTTTAACAAGAAGTTGAGAATCTACACTTTTCAAGTTGGCGATCTGGTTTTGTCAATAAGAAGGCCAATAATCATTTCGTGAAATATGGGTAATAAGTTCCTTTCAAACTGGGATGGACCATATGTAGTTTAAGAAGTCTGTTGAAATGGAGCATACAAGATAATTGATCAAGATGGAGTGCGGATTGGGCCAATCAATGGCAAGTTTTTGAAAAGATACTACGCCTAGAAGCTCGATAGTGCTCTTGGCCCACACGAGCTAAAACTGTGAACGGCTAATAAAAAAAGGTCTCTTGTAATTGAACTAAGTTATGACTTGATCCTTCTAAAAAGAAGGTAAGTAGGCAGTTTAGTATTACACTAAGTTCAGTCACATAAAAAAAATCTCTTGTAGTTGAACTATATTATGACTTGATCCTTCCAAAAGAAGGTACGTAGAAAGCTTAGTATTTTACTAAGTATAGTCACAAAAAAATAAAAAATATCTCTTATAGTTGAACTACGTTATGACTTGATCCTTCTAAAAAGAAGGTATGTAGGCAGCTTAGTATTACACTAAGTTCAGTCACATAAAAAAATCTCTTGTAATTGAACTACATTATGACTTGATCATTCCAAAAGAATGTATGTAGACAGCTTAGTATTTTGCTAAATACAATCCCAAAAAGAAAAGATATTCAAGATTAAGCAAAAGGGATAAGCATGATAAGTGATTAATCAAATCAAATTTTTTTAATAAGGGATGAATTTGATTACATTAAGGAATAAAAAAGAATGACTAAGAAAAGTCTAAAAAAAAGAAAAAAAGAGAAAGCTTCTATGGATTTCATTCAAGCTACTCCAACTGATTGCACTTATCAGAAAGTAGCTTTTGCAACTTAAAAAGAGATTGCTCATCTTCTTCACTGCGGATTGGCATAACTTCAACTTTGGATATTTCCTCAAGAACTTGTGAAACCATGCTCTGTTTCTCCAGGACATCACTTTTCATACCTTCTAAGGAGGATTCAAGTACTTTCTTCCTTGAAGTCAGCCTTGCCAATTCTTCCTCAATTTTGATAAGTTCATCCTCTACAAATGAAGAATTGGCAATGTCTTCTTTCTCAAGACTTAAAGAATCATCTAGCGCACTCTTAACTTCTCTAATTTATTTAGTTGAAATTCTAATAAAAAACTTGAAGAAAAATATGATTTTAGCTGCAATAAATCTTTTGCAAGTTTAAGGTAGCCTGTGAATTGCTCTCTTAAAACAGTGGTATCAAATTCTTCTCTATTTTCAAAACCACAAAAATTTATATGGGCTTGTTCAGCAAGAGAAGGAACGTGTGTTGTACAAGTTTGACCAATTTTAGCTCTTAATACCTTCCATGCCATTACTAAAACTTTACGGTGATAGTCAGTCATAAAATCGTTACTGAAGAATGCAAACATTTTAGAAGTAGCATGACAACTTGCTTTCTTTGTTTGATGAACATCTCGTTGTTTTCCCCTGTAATGACCAATGCTAGACTCTTTCAATGGAGGATTCCCATCAAGATCCTTCAAAGTAATTAAGGGAAGGTCAAAAGAAGCTTGCCCAAGTATAGAACTCATGCTATCTAAGGGCAATGCATAAGGTTCATCATCACAAATCACGTCGTTGAAGTCCAATTGCAAAAAAAGAAATTTGCAAAATAAAGTTCAAAAGCATCAAGTTAAGAAAAAACAAAGAAAGAAGAAAAAAAAGGTTAAAAAAAGGGAAAGTAAAGCTTATCAGGTCATCAAGATCATAAAATTGTTGTGTTGATGAAGCCTGATTATTTCGCTTTACTTTCTTTTAACAACGATCAGAATCATTCTTCTCTTCATTTGAAAGAGATAAATTAAGCATATCTCTTTTAGAATGCTTTTGACTAGAGTGGGAATTTAATGCTTCTTCAACTATTTTTGGAGTTGTTGCAACTTGAGTGGAAATGCCATTATTTGAAGGATTTGATTCATCATTAACTTCTATAAAGGAATCTTTCTTTGTGGAAGTGCTAGTTACCTTTTCTTTAGAGGGATTAACAGTTGCTTGTGATTTTATCTTCAACATAATTAGCACTCCTCTCTTATCTTTCTCAACAATAGATTCTTAAGGAGAATTTAAAGGGACACATCCACTCCTTTCAGCATTTGAATTCTTCAAACGAGAAGGGTTTGAAGACTTAAATTTTGGCATTGCTTTTAAATTTGGCATCTCATATTAAGGAAAAGCTTTAGACCATTCCACTTTCCACCAATCCTTATACATTTCTGTATAGGAGAAACAACCATCAAGTTTTACTGAAGGGAAAATTAGTTTGGCGCCACAAGCTAGATGAACATAAGATTCCCGAAGTTATATGACTATCTCTAAAGGTACTCTTGAAAAGGATATATCCATGTTACCAGAAATATCTTGGCAATAACCCAACTATTTATTAAATCTATAAGGGTTGTATGACTCAATAATGTATTGGTTCTTGTAGCGCAAAGTCAAGAAGCTTGACGAAGGTTGATGAAGTGTTCCACTTGATGTGAAGACAACTTACCATTATCCTCCAAAAAGAGATCTTTCTTCATTACACACGAGATGGACCCAAATAAGCTTTTCTTTCCATAAAAAGTTTGGTGACTTCAATTTTATTGTAATACTTGGTCATTCGTTATCCAATATAGGAAGTTATTTTAGAATCTACATCGAGATCATGCGTAAAGTGCATACCAATACGGTTAGCTAACCAAGCATTAACATAATGGAAAGGTAATGGAACTTCACAACTCTTTAATGCTATAGCGATAGAGATTACTCGAAGGCCTCTATAAATGCTTATCGAAACAGGAACAACTAAAGAAAAGGTTTTGCTAAATATGATCATACTTGCAACTTTGAAGGTGCTTGAACGAATAAGATTCACTGGATCATTGTGAAGGTACAAACTTGTATAAGCAATAAGAAATCAAAGTAGCCAAGTAAACTTCTTACCGTAGATCATCTTTTATGTTTAGAATTTCAAAAGGATTTTGTCAATTTGCATCTCATAGTAATTTATTGCCATTAACACCTGAAGGATTAGAGTTCTTCTTGGGAGGAGGAGTTCTTTTGGTGTAGTCCTTTTTAGGAGGCTCAGGATATCTAACAGGATCGTGGAACCAAAAGTTTACCTAGTTGTGAACATTCAACTCAAAGCTGTTGTCAACCCATTTGACATTTTTCTAGTATACATAAAATAAGTATTTGTAGCTTCGTGGTAAGAAAGGAGTTCTACCTTCGTTGACTCTAGTAAGATCTACAGCTAAAGGGATCATGTCATCATAAAATGAGCCATGGATTGGAAGTCCTCATGGGAGCTTCAAATCTAAAAGAGAAATCGACTCTTCTCTCGTTGGGAGGAAAAGAGTATTCGTTGAAGCATTCCAATATTCACAAAAATGATATATGACATTGGGGAAGAGACCATAAGTGAAAAGTGATGCGAACAAAACATGATATACATTGGCTTTCAAAAGTATGATGGCATCATCAAGTTAGGTAAATAACAAGAAAATAAAAAAAAGAAAAGAAAAGAGAAGGGAACATGGCACAGTCAAACATGCAACAATTGGGTGTTGGTGCATTCATCAATATTAAGTTAAAGTTTGGTTGTGTAATCAAAGTGACATGTGAAGAAAATAATAATAAAAAAACAAGAAAAGGAAGTTGTCGTTTGAAGTTAAATTGATGCAGTTAAATGATCATTTGCCAAAAGTGGCTATGTCATTAGAGGTGTCAAGAATTGCATGCAAAGATAGACTACATCGTTAAACAAAAAAAAGAAAAAGAAATTATGAAGGAGGCATACCAGGACGTTGCGATGGGAGAAGCTCATTGGATTGCGTTAACTCTTTAATGTAAAAAAGTTTTTTTTTGAAGCAAAGTTTCTTTTATAGGAAATTTGTCAATTTCGAAGTTGATAAGAATTTAAATTATAACTCCGAATTTTACAAGGATTAAGTCTTCAACTCCAAATTCGATAAGGATCTAAATCTTCAACTCCAAATGAGATAAATATTTAAATTTTCTACTCTAAAATTGTCAAGGACTTAATTTCTTGTAGGACAAGAAATTAAAGAAAAATAGAAAATTTTAATTATTAAAATAAAATAGATTTTCACTCTTTGGGCTAAAAACAATAATTAGCTTATTAAATTGGAGTTGCCAAAAATTTTTAACTTGAAAATTCAAGTTAAAAAAAAATGGCTCATTGTATTAGGCCAAGAAAAAAAAAAAGAAATTTCATGCCATAAAAAAAAAAGAGGAAGCATGAATTAAATTAAAAAAAAATTTTCTTCAAATGTTCAAAACCTGTTCAAACAAGTTTATGAACAAGTCTCGAGAAGGCATCTATAGACATCTAAATTTTATTTTAGTAAATTTAATTTTTAGCTTAATTATTTAATTAGACAATTATATCAATTAGTTAGATTAAATAATTTATTTTCATTGCCAATCAAAATATTTAAATGGTTATTAAAATAAAATTATTGGATAAATATTATTTACTGCATAAATAAATGATGTAGTAAAGTCCAATAAAAATTAGCTAAGTGTACTAATTAAATTAAATCTTTACTAATAATTCAGGCATCTACATAAGCTAAGAGATGCAGCAGCAGCGAATGAGAACTTGCCAATTGGACCAATCAAATTATATATTTGGCAAAGGGACTCCCTTAAATCTCTATAAAATAGAGGCCTCTCTTCATATACGAGGATACATACACACTCATAGAGAAAAATACAGAAAAAAAGCCTAAAAGCTTTATTAAACTCAAAACTACAAAAGGTCTCTCTCAAGTCTAAAGAATCAAAGTTTGTTCTACGTCAATTCAAGATCAAGTCTCTTCGACCCTTGAATCATCTAAAGTTCATTCTAAATCAATTCAACATCAAGTCTATTCAACATCTAGTCTTTTGGCCATTGAATCGTATTCAAGATTAAGTCTCTCAATCCTTGAATCATGCTCACAACAAAGAGAAGAATTAGAGGATAATCTTCACTGTACAGTCGAACCTTTATAAATTGATAATGTCGGGACCGTGAAATTTTATTAATTTAGCGAGGGATTAATTAATCGCATAAATTAATAATTATTAATTTATAAAGTATGTAGCTTATATTTCTACAATGTGAAAACTGACCTAGATATATGTAAACACTAATTTATATATATTAAGTATTAATCATGCATATTAATTAAATTTATGTATTTTCATTAATAAATTTTCAGTATTCCATACATATTTCTATAAAATGTACAAATCCACTCAACTATTAATGTAGTTACATGTATTAACATTAACTAAGTTACATATACAATATAAATCTACTTAACTATTAATGTAGTCATATGTACTAACATTAACTAAGTTACTATACAAAGAGAGGTACTATACAACTCTTCAAATCAAAAGAAAAAAATGGCTTCTCATCTCAAAGATATAAAAAAATCAACCATGACAGATGGTATGTGTGGAAAATTATATGAGTATAGACAACAAAATCCAGCATGTACTCAAAAGCAATTGCAACAGTAGGTGTCAGAGAAGTTTAATTTGCAAGTGAGTCAAGCTGCAATATCAAATACAATCAAGAGGTTAGCAGAGTATCTATCATTACCCGACATTCCACAAGATGATGCCAAAAGACATAAAGCTGCCAAATTTCCAGAATTAGAGAAGGCTCTCTATGAGTGGTTTGTTCATTACCAAGAGTGCGTTAATATGAGTGGGGAACTAATTGTAACGAAGGGAAAAGAGTTTCTAAAAAAAATGTATTCCATTAATACGCCTGATTTTCGTTTTTCTCAAGATTGGCTAGAGCGCTTCAAATCAGGCCACGGCATCAAGACATATCGTCATTTATGGAGAAAAGTGGATCAATTAATACGAAGGTTGTGGAGAACAATTTACAATCCATAAGAGAAAAACTTAATCAGTTTGCTATGAAAGATGTTTTTAATATGGATGAAATTGGATTATTCTATAGGCTACAGCCAGATCACTCTCTTGCAACGAAGCAACTTGAAGGTAAGAAATAAGATAAGGAAAGACTTACAATTATTATTTGCTGTAATGAGGATGGTTTTGAGAAAATTCTTTTATAGGTCATTGGGAAGTACACAAAATCACGTTATTTCAAAAATGTGAATTTGGGTAGCATGGATTGTGAATATCGTGCCAGCAAAAGAGCATGGATGGCTGAGATTTTATTCCAAGAATATGGTCAATAGCTTGATGCAAAAATGGATGGTAGAAAAATTCTTTTAATTCTTGATAATTGTCCTGCTCATCCAAAAAATATTAAAGGTTTGAGAAATATTGAATTATTTTTTTTTGCCACCTAACACAACATAAAAAATTTAGCCTTGTGATGCAAGGATCATAGGAGCTTTTAAGATGCATTATTGTAAACAATTTTATCGAAATCTTTTGGAGGGTTTTGAAATTGGGAACCTAAATCCAGAAAAGATTAATATTTTAGATGCAATGAATCTTGCAATCTTGGCATGGAAAATAGATGTCCACTTAAGTACTATTGCAAATTGTTTTAAGCATTGTAAACTTTGATTGCTAGATGGTGAATTCTCGAAAAATCAAGAACAAATGGACAATGATGTCTTACAACAATTTGCAGAATCTAATCAATGGATTGAACTATCGTAACACAATGAATGCTGAAGATGTTTTGAACTATCCGAGAGAAAATGACACGAGTTTGGAGTTGCCTGTGGATGAACAAATAATTGGGAGTGTGATGGAAACCAACAAAGAAGATGAAGTGGAAGATGATAGTGTGGAATTAGACCAAGTTTCACGCAAAGATGCTCTGAAAGCAACAATCATCTTATATCACTTCCTTTTACAATATGAAAACTCTACACCGGATTTTTTTAATTCTCTAAGAAAGGATAAATATGAGATTCAATGTGGTATTAATTTTAAAAAGAAACAAGTAACATTAGATTCATATTTTCAGAAACTTGCTTAGTTTAGTTATGAATTATGTACAAAATATTTTCATATAGAATCATGAATTATTAATTTATGTCAAATGGGACCTATATAAATTTATTTTTTTTTTTGTACTATCTTATAAATTTAGCGTATTATTAATTTACCACGTTGGTCCTGCTCAGGATTAGAGAAAATTATTATTTTATTAAGGTTATTAATTTATCGAGGTTCTATTGTAATAGAAGATTTCAGGACAAATTTTACATATACAATAATCTGAGAGTCTTAACTCATCTTCTTCTCTTGTTTCCATTTATTTGGTGATTAAATAGCCTGTTAGGTTTTGGTTATGAGGGAGACCCCTGATCAACCAATCTATTCTATCTACAAAAGCAGTGGCATCAGCCAAACAACACTTTGAGCTGATTTCTGGGCTCTGGTCTAGGTAACTCCCGGACGCCACAAGAGTTATAGCACATGCCATAACGTGTGGTGCATGTGGCTTCAATCAATAAGCTAAAATTTCATTTTTTATGAAATCTAATGTTAATTTATGCGTGTCTTTTTGAATCTAACACTAAACATTTATGTTTATCATAGTTTTCTCAATTCATTTTGACCTTAATAAATAACAATAATCAAGAAATATATTATGATAGTCATATTTGTTCATTATCCATGATGAATATTAAATTCTTGAATCCAAATCTTGTTATTACTTGAAATAAACGCTTTTATCTTAAGCTCTTTATGTTTTTGCACTTTGTATTCAACAATTTAAGTTTCAAACACTGTACTTTCATGTTCATCATTTAAAATAAAGAACAAGGACATGACTTATTGTTCAAAGCCAAATCAGGATAAGTAATTAAAGGCGGCTTGTTTTGGTCTCCATGTATTGTAACAGATGCAGAACCACGTGACAATCTTGTAATAAGTGACATCAGTCCAAAGCATAAATCATGGAATGTTGCCGAAGTAGGACAAACTTCATAAACAAGTGCTGATAATTCATGAAGTGAGTAAGCAAATATTAATTTGTATTCAATAAAATGAAATTTAAAGGTTACAGGTGTCTCATTTTTCTTGTTACCATCCCATAGTTAAGAAAGGAACATATTTTATCAGTCTAAATTTTCTTTTCTTTTGCACAAATAGAACTATTAGACTTTGAGATATTGAGCTTACTACCTCATTAACAGTAATTATACCTACTTCTTGAAAAAACACTTTCCAATTCAAATTTGACGTTCCACATAGCAATATATCTCACACTCATTATAGCAAATCCTAAAGATTTATCATTAGGACTTAGAAAACTTGTCCAAGTTGTGATATGTCAGATAAACAAATCGTAAGTATTCTAAACTGTAAGCATTTGAAGGTGGAAATTATCACATATATATGTTGTGCAACGTAGCAAAGTTCACGTATGAAATTAATTCAGTACTACATCTGAGGTCATTAAAGTAGAAGAAAAGAGGCATATGCCAGACATAAACTTTACCTATCAAAATTTACCTCCAGTAACAAAATATCATGCTCTCCCCTTATTCTAAACTTAGCTATTTTACATTTATTTTTAACTTGAGCATGCTTTCATACTCAAATACAAAATAATTAAGTAAGATTACAACAGAGAGCAGAAAAAGGATAAAAGGGCAATTACAGCAAATGGGCGTTGCATGCAAGAGCATGTAGCTATGCAGGTTATTAACCATCAAAGGGAAATAAAAAAAATGATAGTTCTTCCCACTCCAAACCACCGTAAAACTGTAATCTCAAGTTATCCCAAATAAAATATCTGTTTCAATATAACACTATTGATTTCAAGAAACAAATCGGTGTTTATCATATTTATGCAAAAAATAAATATTTGACAATTAAGGAAATTAAATTACTCACAGACACAAGTTGTACCTGCACTCCACTCTTAAATCCTTCTGGCTTCAAATGATGAGATGCCTCTTCGATAAGAAAGAATTACCGAGACAAGAGAATTCAAAAGTGGGAACGGTTAGGGATTGAAGAGAATGCAAGAATGAAATTTAATTAGTAGTGTTTGTTCTTGGCGAGAGAGGTTTTAGGAGTTGGAAAATTTTCACTAAGCTTTTAGGAGTAATGGTTACGGATTGAAGAGAATGTCTCGCCTATTTTTGTATTTTAAGAACCCATTTGAAATAAATGAATTCAATAGCATTTTGTGAAATTCATTTAGAAATTCATATTTTCGTGTTTGGAATGAAAAAAATGTAGATTTTAATACTAAAAATTAAATTCCACAGAATTGAATATAACTACATCAAATTCTATAAAAATATGTGAAATTTCTAAATGAATTCTACAAAACTAAACACTTTAATTTTTTGTGACAAAGCTATCGTCTTTTTCTACAAATTCAATTTTCTTTAATTTTTTTACTTATTTATTTTATCAAATTTGATCATCATAATGAATCATTAAGCTTTATTTGACAAAACTAACCCTTTATAGACTGAAGTATTTTCTTCCTTTTCCCTTATTTTTTTTATTTATAAGTGAATTCTAAACTTATAATTTATTTGTTCCACACGGTATCTTAATTCTAACATTTTCTATTTCCCATTAATTTATAGAAATCGTGATTCTAATTGCTCCCCAAGAGCCACCAAACAATAACAATAATTTCAATAAATTCATTCAAATCATCTTAATCTCCTTAAACAAAAGGATTCATTACCCTGAATTCATAATCTTACATATACATATAATCATTGCATAATTCACTTAAGAATTCAATAACACTCCAGTCATCAAAACAATATAATTTCAAGAAAATCAAACTTTTTATACTTATTCTATAATCAACTGCGGAATGTCAATTTACACAACTCCATAAATTGGCACATAAGCATTAAAATGGAATTTTTTTTCCCTACTAGTACAATAATTTACCCGTCTTTAACATAAAATTCTATTTATCCACAATACTCATCATAATTTCTATTTATTTGTACATTTTAATAATAATGCTTCACTCCATAAATATCCATTTACTTTTAATTTATGTAAATTACTTCTTATCTCCAAATAACCTTATTTAAAATATATATCCCTTGATTTATGGTTCACACATGCATAAATATACCACACTTATTTCTCTTCACCAAAAGAATTATTTATCTTATTATCATAATAATCATCATATTAGAATTCATATCATCTACAATTAAGACTTTCAATTCAATACCTACACTATTACTTCATCATTCACCTAAGCTATATATATCCTTAAAACTTTCTCTTTAACCTTCCATAGGAATTGTTATAGGATTTCTTATTCTAACTAACAATAAATTCCAAGATCACATAAAAATCAAAGTTATGTCCTAAGGTTCAATAAACAAGCCTACATAACCAATTCACATACAACCTGCATTCATATTTGCAAGCATTACACACGAAAAGCATTACACACGAAATGGATATATGTAACGCCCCAAAATTTCAGATCTTAAAATGATATTATTTAGGCGAGTCATGAATGGTATCACCCGAGGGAGAAAAAAATATTTTAATTGGACTCGATAATGATATTGAGCATAATTAATATTTGTGGAGTTAATTAGA
>CANUEP010002777.1:0-12137 GCA_947857235.1 Jatropha podagrica
TGGGGGTTTGGAGAAAATTGGAAGTGTGTATATTTCCTTTGTGTGGCAAGTTAATTTTTAATGGAAACTCTTGCGAAATTTTCGTAGGAATTTCTTTAACATTATTTCTATATATAAAAAAAAAGAACACAAAACAAAATGTAAATTACTTGCCACCTTACGGAAATTTAACCACTTCTAATTTGAGATCTAGCTTTAATAAGTGACATAAGACGGTGCTCCGGCACCGAATGTGGCATCCGTCGTCTGGTTCTTCGGGGTTGGCCGGTGGGTGTTACAGAGGTGATCCAGTATTGCAACATCAGAGGAGGAGGATGTTCTTCAGACATTTAAGTATATATTAAGAATTTGGTATGTGGTATAATTATTAATTATGGAGGATGTAAGTAGTGGGTAGAGAATTGAAATTAAATGCTAAACTTATTTAGGTTGTTTTTAATTAGGAGACCATTTTTATAATTCAAATTGATTAATTAAATCTTATTCTTAGAGGTTCCGTTGAGGAACTAATGATTAATTCAAACATTCTTTTGCAAATACTGTTTTATAGTTATATGAGAAGAAATTTTATTCTGAAGGGATTTATTCTTTTTATTTGATTTTGTTAAAAATTTATTTATTTGGATTATAAAGTTATTAAGTTATTTTAAAAGTCTTCTTTGAAATTATTAAATCTTTCGCTGACATTTTAATATGTTAAAAAAAAAATTTACCCTCATCTTAAAATAAATTATTTTCTTATTTAATGGTTATATTGAGTTATTAAGTAAATCAGTCTGTGTCATTGGCACAGAATGTGATATTCACTGTCTAGTTCTACAGGACCAGATATGGGGTGTTACAGATTCTAAAGGAGGTACCTCCCTAGGGGCATCAGTTGACACTTGCCGCTTCATAGCATCGACAATCTTTGACATCTTTGAACCCCTTCCCTTCTTAGGAGCCATATCTGCACATAACAAAAGAAATAATTAAAAAAAAAATGTTAGTTTTTAATCCTAGTTAAGAACACCTAAGGAGCAGAAAATACTGTGGTCAGAAGGGTTCAGTCTAACAGGACCATTGGGAGAGCAGATGGGATAGCCTTCGGCTATTACCTTCCTTAAGTCTACACACCTGAGCCCCCTAGCCTTTATAAAATCGAAGACCCCTTGGTCATAAGTAGTAGGCGGGGGAGGCAGAAAATGCTGAGGGTCGACTAACCAATTGTTTGAAATCTCGAACCCTCCAGGAAACCTCACTATGAAAAACCTAGACTTCCAATTCTTCAAGGAGGAAATCTTCGACTTTTTGGAAAAAAATATTACAATTTGGCTTCACCTAAAGAAAGCAATGATCTTCGATCGGGCGAGAGAAAAATGATACAGCTCCCGAATCACGCTGGCATTTAAATTATTCCCATCTTGCTTAGCCAGGGCAATCACGCCACAAAGGAACCTCAAGCTGTTCAGATGGAGCTGGTTTATGGTTATCTAATAGTCATTGAAAAGTGATTTTAAGGGTGCGAAAAGGGGGAGTCAAACCCCAAAGTAGAAACTCTCTTCATATAGCATGCTGGAGTCCTTATCTAGAGGAGAGTTGACTTGCATATCTTTAGAAGGACAAACTAGCTGATATTCGAATGGAATATTATAGGAATAGTATATGTCTAGAAGTTTGCTCTTGTCTATATTAAAGGGGATGTCAGCCACTTGAACATTTTCTTTCCTCCTCTTTGCCTCATCTTGACTCGACAAGCCAATTATAGGGCTCGCCACTCAACTACTCAGATATTGTTTGGACACCCTCACTGCTAGAGGAACCCATAAGCCCAACCAAGCAAAAAAGAATGAGAAAGGCAAAAGAAAACCTATTGAGGTTGGCGGTTTCTAGAGAGAGATAAATGTTCTAGAGAGAGAAGCTATGGAATGCAAGAAATGGTAAGAGTAACAAATGAAAGTGAAAATGGCCTTTATATAAGTTAGGAGAGGCATATGAAGAGTCACCTCATTTAATGAGGCGACTCCTCAAAAACCCTGACGCATTAAGCTCCACGACGAAGCAATAATAACCCTTCAAAATATTATTTCAAATCCTTTAAAAAAATAAATAAAATAGCAAAATATATATATAATAATAATAGTTATGATAATGATACAGCTAAAACCTATAAACATACCATTTGGACATAAATGACCAAATAACTGACCGGGGATTACTATTAACATATAATAATAAATTATTAAATAAAACCCTAATATATATTTCTAAACAGGAATCAGGGTTCCAAATCCTTGTCTAAAATGGATTGTTCGGATTCTAATATATATATTCTAAATTCACTCCAAAGTCGAGTGAAGGACAATCAACCCCTTCCAAAATTCTGAAAGTGTAACAATAATGTACATATTATAAACGAATCATGCTTTTCTTAAACTAATTTAAATATGATAGGACAACATTAGAAGTCAAGTATATTTAATAAAATAATTATGAAAGATAAAATGAAAATATTATTGTTAATTATAAGATTAGGTACCGTTTCGAACAAATATATCATGATTAGAGAATTCATTTGTAAATGAATTCTAAGTGAAATTCATTTTCAAATGAATTTGTAATGTTTAGTATACTACAATTTAAAATAATGAATTCAATTGAATTCCATAAAATTATATTTAGAATAATTCTTAAATGAATATTCATTTGTCTTTATTTTCTAAAATAACTTTGACATAATAATTTAACAAAAATACTAATATAAATAATTCACTTATATTTCATCATAATTAATTAATTAAATTTTAAAATTTCAAATTTTGAATCCTTTGAAATGCTAAAATTTTATTTTTATTAATAGATTCAAATATATTCAAAATTAAAAATTTAATTGCATTCAATATATAATCATAGTCATATATAATAATAATTTCATACTTTTAAAAAAATATTAAAAAATAAATTGAAACAGTTTAGTCAATAATATTTGAGGTAAGGGAGTAATTTAGGCAATATAAATGTTAGTGGGTTAACATGTGAAATTCTTTTGTAAATTTCAATAATTTTAATAGGATTTAAACTAATTTAATCCAATTCCAGGAAATTCAATTTATAGAATTTAAATCCATATTTTTTTTTCATTTCAAAAACAAAATTTTGAATTTTCAAATGAATTTCATAAAATTTTATGAAATTTATTTGTTTCAAACGGGTTGACAGGCTTTAATTTTTTTCGAAAATGATAAGGTTAAACTTTAATTAGCATTGATTTTTTTTTTAAAAAAAATAAATAGTATAATATTATGTTATTGAATATTTATTTGAATTCATAAAAAATTTAGATATAGCTAAATAGATATAAATAAGAAAAAACTCAAAATTTTAAATGTGATATATATAATGTGTGAAACAATATCTTATATATATATATATATATATATATATATATATATATATTGCATTGTAAAGTTTATTTAAAACTAAAATAATAATCTGTTTTTTTTAAAAAATTAATATCATAAATAATGAAGGATTAAAAGTTCAATTAGAATATATTAAAATAATAATGTTACCTTTCAAAAGAAATAATAATATAATAATATACTTTTTTTAATCAATTAATAAAGAAGTATTGAAAAACTATAATTTATCAATTATTAAAAACTCAAATTATTTAATAAACTCAAACTATTATCAATTATCCAATAACTAAGAATATTTTAGGATTTCTAGATTTTCATTAAAGTTGTTACAGGTAATCTCATTATTCTCCTTACCTCTCTATTTTCACTTTTACATAGAGTATAGATAGATAAATTAGTCTTTTTATGACGTGCATTGTATGTTGACTATACTCTTTATTTGTACTTGTTCAATTTTTTATATCATTTTTTTAACTTGTTATTTTCGTCTTATATTATTTAGATTTTTATAATCTTAAAATAAAATTTCATATGAGATTAATGTGAAAATAGCGATTAATTAATGAAATAGTAATGTGTATATACACACACTTCAGTTCATTTATATCGTCATTTCTCTAAAATTTTATAATATGACCTAGTAAATACGTTTCAATATATATAGATATATGAATATAACAATAAAATATTCGATATATTTTGAAATTATAATTTCAACTGTTAGCAATCTCATAAATAGATATCTTCATTTTATTTAAAAATAAATTATAAAATGTAAAAATTTAAAAATTTTAAAAGGTTTAATTGTGTTTATTCTGTGTGAGAGTTTATTTTAGAGCAAGATGACTTACAACAAAGGCAACAAGCCAAGGTTTATTGGCTGAATTATGGGGATAGGAATTCTAAATTTTTTCATGGCTATATTAAAGGAAGACGTAAGGCTAGGGTATTTGGCAAACTGACATAGCGAACATGCATGCAATTATTTTAGACTACTACCAAACATTGTATACTACAGATGAGGGGGCTACTGGCCAAATTATGAGATTAGTGCATTGACGGGTTTCTCATGAGGATAATGAAGCGTTGATTGCCCCTTTTTGAGATGATGAGTTCATGGATGCCTTACTTCAGATGTACCCTAAAATACACCAGGGCCCGATGATTTAAATCTGGCTTTCTTCCAGAAATTTTGGAGTGTGGTGGGTAAGAACATTGTAGACAATTGCCAACAATGGCTTGATAGAGGTATTTTCCATATTCTCTCTTTGATACATTGGTTGTGTTGATTCAAAAAAAAAAAAGTCCTGAGTCTCTGCAAGATTATAGGCCTATAGCTCTCTATAATGTCTTATATAAGATAATTTTCAAGGTTCTAGCCAATAGACTTAAGCTTGTGTTACCCCATGTTATCTCATATAGTCAATCTGCCTTTGTTCCAAGGAGACTAATCTAGGATAATGCTCTTATAGCCTTTGAAATTCTTCATAATTTAAAATGAAAGAAAAGAGGAGTGACGGGTATGGTTGCTCTAAAGATTGATATTACTAAGGCTTATGACAGGGTGAATTGGAATTTTCTACGGGATATGATGAGTCATTTGGGTTTTAATAATAAATGGATTGAGTGGATGATGACTTGTGTTTCGAAGGTTCGATATTCAATTTTCGATTTTCTGTAATGGGGAGTCTATTGGGCCCGTTATCCCTGGTCGGGGGCTTTGGCATGGAGATCCGATCTCTCCCTATTTATTGATTATTTGTTTAGAGGGGTTGTCTTTATTATTTCATGAGGCTGAGAGGAAGAGATGGATCCATGGGGGCAGAGCCGGGATTAGATGTTTGCGAGTCTCACATTTATCATTTGTGGATGACTCTTTTTTATTTTTTAATGCTTCTGAGAGAAAAGGGATGAGAGTAAAAAATATTCTAAGTGTGTATGAAGGGGCGTCTGGGCAAGCTATTAATTATCAAAAGTCTGGTATTCAGTTTAGTCCTAATGTCTCTACTCTTATTAAGGCTTCAGTGTCTAATTGTTGTGAGTGTCTAATGCAGTAGGTGGGGGAAGTTATTTGGGTCTACCATCTCTGGTAGGGAGAAATAAGAAGAGCATTTTTAATTTTTTGAAAGATAGGCTTTGGAATAGAATTCATAATTAGAATACCAAATTTTTATCTCGGGTAGGGACAGAGATCCTACTTAAATCTATGGCCCAGCATTACTATCTTATTGTATGAGTGTGTTTCTGTTGCCAAAGACTATCTATGATGAGCTACAAAAAATTATGAATTCTTTTCGGTGAAATTCCCATAGAGGGGTTAGCAAAGGAGTCCATTGGTTTTATTGGAATTGGATGTGTCAAAGTAAACAGGATGGAGGAATGGGCTTTAGAGACCTTCATTGTTTTAACATTTCGATGCTAAGTAAACAGGGGTAGAGGTTAATTTTCGAACCTAATACTCATCTTTTTCGTATGTTTAAAGCTAAATATTTTCCTCAAGGGAATTGCCTTTATGCTTCTTTAGGAAGTAATTCAAGTTTTACTTAGAAGAGTTTATTATTTCTAGGGATATGTTAAAACAAGCAATTCGATGGCAAGTTAGGAGTGGAGAGCATATTTTGGTAAGGACAGATCCTTGGGTACCTAAGAATGTTTCTTTTTATGTGGAGGATGGCTTACATTTCATTGACCCTACCATGCGGGTGAGAGACTTGATCCGGACGGATAAGAGTTGTTGGGACTATGATAAAATTGTAGAGCTCTTTAGTGCATGGGATATTCGAGCCATCCTCAGTATTCCCCTAGGTCTAAGAGCGGAGGATGATATGTTCATATAACATTACGATAAAAAGGATGAGTATAGTGTAAGGTCTGATTACTATTTAGCCCTCCAATGGTCTAGAAGGGGTGGGAAATGTCTCTATTGAGCTCACTAGAACAAGATTTGGGAATTGAATGTGCCACCTAAAATGAGAGAATTTATGTGGAGAGTTTTTAGAGGGATTCTGCCTACTAGGGGTAAATTCTATATGAGAGGTGTGAGGGGTGGAGCGGCAATGTTGTTTTTGCGATCAAATTGAGGATGTTGATCATGTGTTAATGACTTGTTGTCAAGCGAGGGAGGTTTGGAGGTTTTGTGGAGTTGTAAGGGTACAAAATAATTTATCTTTTACTAACGTTTTTCTGCAAGTGCTGGCGTTAAACAATGCGGAGGCTATCCAATAGTTAGTCTTTGTTGCCTGGGCCCTTTAGAGGGCGTGAAATAAGTTTATTTGGCAAGGGTGTCTTATTCGACCTGCCAGCTTGCAGTGCACATTAATAGTATGCTTCAGGAGTGGTGGGCAACAACTCCCTTGGCGGCGCAAGTAGTTCATGGGCTTACTACTGCGGGTGGATCTTACAACAACCCCACATGGGGTGTGCTAGGTGTCGAAGGATGGCAGACCTTTGTAGATGGTGCTATCTTTCCATGTTTGCACTTGGCTGGTTTCGGTGTAGTTATCGAGAGTGCAGAAGGTTTATTTTTAAAGGGTCTCTCAGGTTTGTTGGACAACTATCACAACCCCCTCTTGGTTGAGCCCTTGCATTGAGAGCCAATCTTTTTTGGATTATTGATACTACCACTACAACCAGTTGTATCTATACAGATTGTCAAAATCTTATTCATGCTTTAAATTCTCCTTTAAGTGGTTTTTCTGAGTTTGGCATTATTATTAGAGATTATAAACAACTTTTAATTTTTAGGCCTGTTAAACTCTCAGAATTTTGATAGAGAATAATTGTGATTAATCCGATTTTAGGGTAATATTTGAATATATATATATATATATATATATATATATATATATATTTGAGCCTAAATAGTTCGAATTGGATTAGGATTTCGAGTCCAGATTTGATTCCTGTTTAGGATTATAATATGATAAAATATTATTATATGTTAATAGTAGTCTCCCCTTAGTGATTTGGTCATTTATGTCCAAATGAATATTTTTATTAACTATATTTTATTATTTATTTTGTTTTCTTTTTCCTTTTTTTATATTGTTGATTATCATTATTATTATTGATTTATTTGAGGCAAACTATTGCTTTTTATGGAAATCGAGGTTTTGGTTTCTTACAAGAGGCTGCTTCATTAAATGGCGCGTCTCTTCATTTGCTTCACCTGGGCTATATAAAGATGATTTTCATTTCATTTGTCACTTTCGCTATCTCATATCCTCATAGCATCTCTCTCTAGCTTCCCTTTCTCTCTCTGAGAGTTGTGAGTTTCAGTAAGTTTTTCTTTTCCATTTCCTGTACTAGATTGCTTTTATTTCTTTGATTGCGAGTATGAGTTCATCTATTAGTGAGAGTGTTCAAGTAGTAGCCGAGCTCCTTGGGGGCGAATCTTCTAGATGCCCTGAGGGCGAACCTTTTGGGTTTTTCGTGGGTGAGTCTTCTAGACGCTTTAAGGGCGAACCTCTTAGATCTCCAGTGGGCGAGCCTCAAGAGGAGGATGTGGATTCTGGTCATGAGGAGGTTAGAGGGAAGAAAAAGAATGTTAGGGTGGTGGATATACCTTCGGACATTGATGAGGGCGAGTTGCTTGATATTTATTATACATATAACATCCCTTTCGAGTATAAGTTGATTCGCCCTTCAGAAGACAAGTGAATCAATTCTCCTACGGATGATGATTTTTTTATGCTATATGAGGAGGATTTGCGTTTGGGAGTTTGCCTACCTCTAACTGAGCCTTTAACATCTTATTTTAATGACTATAAGATAACTATAAGCCTGCTTCATCCAAATGGTTTGAGGTTCCTCTATGCAATTATCGCTTTAGCCAAGGAAGATGGTAATGAATTAAGCATTAGTGCCCTTTGGGAGTTGTATCAACTTTCCTATTGCCCTTCAGAGGATCATTGCTATCTTCAGGCAAAGGTGAACTGTAATATCTTCGCTAAGAAGTCAAAGATATCTTTTCTGAAGAATTGGAAGTCAAAATTTTTCTTAGTAAGGTTCGATGGTGGGTTCGGTATTCCGAACAGTTGGTCCGCCGCTCCTCAGTGTTCTCTACTTCCTCCCCCTACCACCTCTGATCAAGGTGTTGTTAATTCCATAAAGGCTAGGGGGCTCGAATCCACTGACTTAAGGAAGGTGATAGCTGATAGCTATCCTCTTTGCTCTCCTAGCGGGCCAGTTTGGCCAAATCCGTTTGACCATGGTATACCTCATTCTTTAATTGCTTTTTTCTTAAGATTATATTAACTAACATATTTTAATTTTCTTGTTTGTTTTGTGTAGGCATGGCTCCTAAGAAGGTGAAAGGTTAAAAAATGTCTAAGATTGTCGAAGCCATGCGACACCTGATATTCCTGCAGGGGGGCCTCCTCTTGTTGATATTCCTGATATTCCTACAGGGGGGCCTCCTTTTATTGAGCCAACTGTGGACCCAAGTCCATTTGAGCCACCTACCGAGCCAAGGGTTGAACCTTCAGCTTTTCCTCCTTCAGCCGAACCTTTCAAAAAAAAAAAAAACAAGAGAAGAAGTGCCTTCTGCTTCAGCTTGCCAACCAACTCCTTCTTCTTCTGCTTGCCCTTTAGGACCTCTCCCATCCCAGAGGCCTAAAGCTGCAGACCTTTGATCATATTTCATCACTAGGTATGGATCAAATTATTCTGTTAAGGATGATGGTCCAAGCCGAGAGTTGGCTCGGGTTTGCCTCGGGTTTGCCTCTTTCTTGTCGATAGGCTCTTCTTTGAGCACTATGATGATCGAGGGACTACTAATTTTATAAACCAGTGTCTCTTTCAAGCTATTAACGCCAACAGTCTCCAGTATGATCAGTTGCAAAGGTTAAAGTCTACCAATGTCGACCTGAAGGTGAAATATAATGATATTGAGGCTACTTTGAAGGAGGCAGCTGCATCTATGAAAGCCCAGGATGAGCAGCACAAAGCCAAGCTGGCCTCTTGTTATTCAGACCTTGAGAAGGTACGTGAGGAGAATTTGGGCTTCGTAAATACGAATAAGGGGCTGGAGGTGAAGGTGGGAGAGCTGGAGGGGCGATTGAAGGAGTTGGAATCTGAGCTTAAGGAGGCGAGGTGAAGGGAGGTGTCCCAAGATGATAACTTGGTTCGAGCTTGCTTAAGTTTGCGAATGAACATATTAGCTGGGCTAAAGGCAAGGTAGTCGGATATTGAAGATGATGAGGAAGAGAGGCAACCCTCCTCAGGAGCTAGTTCGCTTGCTCCATCTGAGCATAGTGCTTAGGAAAGTTTATCTTAGGAAAGATTTTTGTATAGTTTTTGGTAGGTGTAGTGTAGGATCTTTTTTGTCTTTTGTAAAGAACTTTTTAACTTAATAAAAAAATCCCTGTTGCTTTTTCAACTTCTTGCGCATATTTTAGTACCTTTTTGAATGCATCGTATTTAGTTATTTGAGCAAATACTTAGGCTACTTAGTTAGTACTTGTTTGGCGAACATGTTTGATGACCGTGTTCAGGCGAACATGTTAGGACGAACATGTTTAGGTGATCAGGTTTGGGCGAACATGTTTTGGCGAGCTCATTTGTTTGGCAAATATGTTTTCTTACTTAGCCATGTTAGAACCAGTTAGTGCTGGTGTAGCGAACATGTTTGGTGAGCATGTTTGTGATGCTTAACTAGTGTTCTTTGCCTCTATGTGCCAATATTTTGTTAAGTAATCATAATTCGGACCCCTTGGGTCATTAGTGAACTGTTCTTTTTAAATTGGAGAATGTTTAAGGTTTTCTTACCTTTTTGTTGGTGAATTGTCTCATTTAGAGCAAAACTAGGCTGCTAAGACTTCTGACAAACTGTTCCCTTAGATGGAGAACTAGGGCCACTTAGGCCTCTGGAGAAATGTCCGAACAGATGGGTTATTTATGGGCAGCTTAGGCCCCTGGGAATATATCCGAGTGGATGGACTGTCTGTGGGCCGCTCAGGGCTTTAGAGAAATGTCTGAGTGGAGGGACTGTCTATGGGCCGCTTAGGCCTTTGGAGAAATGTCCAAGCGGATGGACTGTCTATGGGCTGCTTAGGCCTTTGGAGAAATGTTCGAGCGGATGGACTGTCTATGGGCCACTTAGGCCTTTGGAGGAATATCCGAGCGAATGGACTGTCTAGGCCGCTTAGGCTTTTGGAGAAATGTTTGAGTAGATGGACTGTCTATGGACCGCTTAGGCCTTTGGAAGAATGTTCAAGTAGATGGATTGTCGAGACTGCTTAGGCATTTAGAGAAATGTCTGAGCGAATGGACTGTCTATGGGTCGCTTATGCCTTTGGAGGAATGTCTGAGCGGATGGACTGTCTATGGGCCGCTTAGGCCTTTGGCGAAACCTATAGCTGCATTTGAGTGTTAAATGGAGAACAAGGAGAATATTTTAAGTAAGATCCTTCAAGAAAAACTTGATGCATCATTTCTTTTCATAATTTTTAAGGATCAGTGCATCAAGTGAAAAAACCTGAGGTCTTATCATATTTTTATTATGTATAGTAAAGAGAACTTGTTACATAGTATAGAGCAGATGAGCATTTAGTATGCTCGCTTAAGGTTGTCACTATTCCACATTCGGAGAAGTTCGGCTCCTCCTATTTTCCTTAGTTTGTAATTGCTTGCCCCTATTTGCTTTACCACTTTATAAGGGCCTTCCCAGTTTTTTCCAAGCTCTCCAACTCCTACTGAACCCTTAGTGATCTCTGCCTTCCTCTAAACTGCATCCCCTTCTTTGAACTATCTGGTTCTGACCTTTTTGTTGAAGTATCACCTTATCCTTTGATTATATGCTTCAGTTCGGGTTGCTGCATTTTCTCTGAGTTCTTTTGCTAGGTCCAGACTAATTTTTAGGCTTTCATTATTCTCCAGTTTGTTGTATTCTCCAGTTCTTTTACTGGGTAGTCCAATCTCCACTGGTATCACTGCTTTTGGTCTGTACACCAAGGAAAAAGGCGTTTGCCCTGTTGCTTGCCTAGGTGTGGTCCTGTATGCCCACAACACACTGTTAAGTTTGTCTGCCCAGTTAGCCTTTTCTTCATCTAGCCACTTCTTCAATCCTTGTAGGATGGTTCGGTTGGTGACTTCAGTTAGGCTATTAGTTTGTAGGTGGGCTACTAATGTGAAGTGCAAACTAATGTGCCACTCCTGGAAAAAGGATTTGAAGGCTTCTAAATTGAACTGTTTCCCATTATCAGTAACTATCCTGTGGGGAACCCCATATCGAAAGATGACATTGTTTCTAAAAAAGTTGATGATCCGAGCTGGTGTAATAGTGTTGAGGGCCTCTGCTTCTACCCATTTAGAAAAGTGATCAACTGTAACTACCATAAATTTTCTTTGCGCAGTTGTTATAGGGAAAGGTCCCAGGATATTGATGCCCCACTGTGCAAAAGGCCAAGCTGAAGTTATTGATTGTAGCTCTGATGAGGATTGCTTATGAACTCTATCATATTTCTGGCACGTCTTGCAGTGGTGAATGTACTGCCGAACATCTCTTTTCATCATAGGCCAGGCCAGTAGTATCTTGTGAGCATAATCTTCCTGATTGTAGTATCTGTGAACCCCTACCCCCCCGGAAAAGCATGGCATAATGCATATGCAAAAGGATAGAAATGCACGTGATGTGAGAGTCGCCACCTGGTTTAATTATTTAAGGGTAAACTAGGAAAACCCTAAATGACTCCAATTTTAATTAACCTAATTACTAGATTAATTACCCAATGGTTA
>CANUEP010002803.1:0-14735 GCA_947857235.1 Jatropha podagrica
TATATATATATATATATAACGAGGAGCTGATCCCCCATACCCAGCCCACTGACTTATAGTAACACACGTCGTCCCAATATAAAAGCACATTATTTCACATCGCAATTATTCACAAATATATTCAATACAATAAATGCAACATATGAATGTAATCAAGGGCGAAATTGTATAAATTTATAGAACCGAAATATTATATATCAAAGACTGAGATTATAGAACTGGAATATTATATTTGGAAGATGAAGAATATCAATATAACAATAGAAATAGAAAATGATTCATGATTATTTTAAATAATATAAAAAGTATATGATATGCGTATGAAATACACGTATGCAGAATGACATGCACCATTTATTATTACTCACAGTGACCGCAGAATAAATTCAGGTCTGTTCTGGGTTCTGATTTGGAGGAGTAGTAGAGGAACTTGGCCGATCTAAAAGATACATATAGTATGGGAAATACAATCAGATAAACGATTCCTTTAATTAAGAAATTAATTAATTAATTTAATAAACTTATCTGTTTATTTTATTTTTCTAACTAAATTTCTAATATTACTTTCACAAAAATATAACTGTTCACCTATTTTAATATAATCCCGCTTTCTAAGATAACTATCTTGTATACCAAATAATTTTTCAAATAATAATTATAATAAACTCTATAACTATAATAAACCTTTAATTCAAAAATTCTCAATTATATATTTCTATTAATTCACTATATAACCTTACTATTTATCAGCAATTAATTCATTCACTTATTTTGTATCTAGTCTAGGTATCAATTCCATTTATTTTACCATAAAATATATTTATACTCTAAATTATAATTTAACACCAACAATAATAATAATTCTAACTAATTAAAATTTTCAAATATAATTCGTTAGCAATTTTACCAAATATTATTTAATCAACTAAATAATTAGTTTTATTCTTTGATATACTCCATTTATTTAAAATCCTTCAATAATAATCACTAATTCTTAATGAACTTTTTTTTTCATAATTTCAAAATATTAACAATAACTAATTAAATTCACCATTTAATTTAATCTACTACTTCTCAAAATTACTTAAAATTCTATAATCACTTTTTGATTAACTAAACCCCAGATTAATTCATTTTATCCACTTTCACAATTAATCAACTAAAAATATCAAAATAAATAATTAATATCTTATAATCAAATTAACTCCCATAAATAATATAATTCTAGACTAAAATCAATAATTCAACATATAACCCAACAATCAATAATTTACCAAAAATTCTAACAATATACCTTCTCAATATAACAAAATCAACCAAATAATAATTTTACCTCCTATAATAAATCAACTATCACAAATGCTTAATTTAACTAATTAATTACTAAAACCATCCCTAAAAATAATAAAATCCATCAAATAATATAAAATCAACAAATTGTCCATCAACCACCTAATTAATAAAACTAATCCTCAAAATACCAAAATTAATAATTAATATCCTAAAATCAATTTAACCTCTTTAATTAACATAATTCCAATTAAAATTAATAAATCTCAACCTATAACTAAATAATCAATTAACTAGGATAATTCTATCAACATACTTCAAAATCAACTAATAATAAATCAATTTCCACAAATACTCTATTTAACTAATTACTCAATCAAAATACTAAAATTCAAACTAAAATACCAAAAATTAACTAATCAATTACCTAACAATATAATAAAATCAAATAATCAAAATTCTAACAATTAACCACAAATATATAAAAATCCAACCAAACAATTGTTCAAAATTCTAAAATCAATCAATTATCACAATACTCTAATTCACTAATTGATTATTGAATATTAACTAATTAATCAAATAAATTCTGTAAATGGTAAAATTAATACCAAATTCAATTATCACAGTCCCAAAATCACAATCGGATCGCGTGAGAAGAGATGGGTGGCCGAAATTAGCAAGCTGAGCTTGCAGTGGTGCTGGGACGGTGGCCGACAGGAGAGGAGCGGCTGAATGGAAGGCTACTGATGGCAGCAGGAAGGGCAGCAGCTGGGTCTGGTTCGTGTAAAGGAGAGGCTGGGCTGAGCTTGCTGGAACTAGAAATCGAAGAGAGAAGGAGAGAGAGACGCCGTGCGCAGTGGGGACGGTAGAGACGGTGACGTGCGAAGGAGGAGCTACTACAGCTTGGTCTTGCGCGCGGTGGCATGCTGAAGTTTTGGTGGCTGGTGCAGTGGAGAGAAGGCGGAGATAGGGAAAGAGAAGGGGAAGCAGGGCTGCAGGTGGCTGTGGCACGGTGGTCGGCGTAGTGAGGGAGTGGCAGTGAGTGGGCTGTGAGAGTGAGAGAGAGTGCTGTGAGAGTGAGAGAGTGTTGTGTGAGGGTGTGTTGTGTCGATGAAGAGAAGGAAATAAAAAGAGAGAAAGGAAAAGAAAGAAAAGGAAAGGAGAGGAAAAAAAAACAAAAAAAAAAAAAACAAATCGTCCGTGATAACTTGTCAGGAAAAAAAAAATAGTAATGCACAGTATTTTTCAAAAATATTCGATTCGGATCTAATTTTAATTAATTCGGTCCAATAAAAAAAAATTGATCCAATTTTTATTCGATTAATGGTTACTCGATTAATTTTAGGGCGAACCAAAATGATTTTCGATCTCGATAATATTACGTGACGTAATATTATTGGCTAATAATTTAACGATTAAATTTAAATAGAAATTATTTTGAAATTAAAATTTCGAGGTATTATAGTAATAGTACAGAAAATACAATCGCTAAGCAAATTGCTTAGTGGTGCTCACATATATAAAATGAGGCGCAACTTCGTATAAATATACATTTTTCCAATGTTAACCATAACCCCAATGAAAACTTCATATGCAAGTCTTTTTCATTAAATCTTTCTTGAAAATCAATCTTTCTTTCAACTCAATAAAGAGTTTTGTAAGAAAATATATTAATAATAGTGATAAAAATTCTTTGCTCGAGAATCATATAACTACCTTTGTATGAAAATGGTTACTGATCATCATACTTATAGGAAAAGCATCAATTCGAGAAGCTTGACAATGTCCAATTTAATCTCAACAGCTTAGATAAACTCAACCCGAAAGACCATTAGTGTCTTATGAGCTTATCAAGATAAAGCTATCTCAACCTCAATTTGTGATTTATATCTCAATAGAAGAGGGACAATTTCAATCTCATTTAAGAGGGAATAACATCATTTGCAATTTTATTTGAATATCAATCATAATATCAATTTCAACAAATGAAGTCATATCAACAATGACCATATCTATCAATTGCTATGTGAGAATAAATAATTTCATATATTAAGCATAATTGAAAACATAGTGGGCAACAATTCATTTTTTACAAACACTACTAAAAATATTCATTTACGGCCTTCCCTCATACTACAAAAAATAATTTATCGACGTCTTCCTTTCTTATATAAATATATTTTGAATTTAACTTAAAGAATCATTGAAAATCATAAAGTATCAAGTCATGCTTCTTTCCTTTTAAATCTATAAAAATTTTATTTCAATATTTTCTTTTTATTCATAATTTTTTTTTTATAAAATTAAACGTGAAATCAAATACAATTTCATTTTTAAATAAAGTAAGAAAGTAGCAATGCACTAACCTGAATTGAAAGACTCCTCTAGCCTTTCTCCTCTAGATATTGACTTATCTTCCAATCCTCTCCTCTCAAAAACTATGACATGAAATTAACATTAATTATTAATTTTATGTAACACATTAGACCTATACACACTATCACAAGAATGTAAATTTATTAGTTATATGCCCTATAGCCAATGTAATTGGTTATATTTTGGATATAATATTTCATGTAATAAATATTTTATTATTAATAAAAAGATATTTATTTATTTTTTATATTCTATTGATTGAATCTTGGTAAAAGATAAATTTCATGAGACAATACTGCTTTGCAAAATAAATTATAATGTGGTTATAATTATGATTTTTATATTTGCATTAAAGCAATGTCTCTAAATATTCCTGGTCGATATTCTCGTCATTATTAGACAATGATTAGAGTTGTCGAGACTAGTACATGTTATGTTCTTTCCTTAGGGAAGCAACTGTTCTCATAAGCTGAGATATATATAATATTTAGAACTAATATGTAGGTGCTTGTTATTTAAACAAGTCTACTGAATTGACCTGCATGAGAATTCCATATGGAGAGTTACCTTGTCTATGGAATACTCAAGTGATGGTTGTGCAAGTGATCCTTTGACTTTAGATTACTAAGCTATCTTATATAGGGATGATTATATTTTGATTCTTCGTTCACATTATTCATTACACGAATAATAAGTAATGATTAATTAGATATAATAGGAACTGTATGGAGATACTTATATAATTAAGAGAGGATCCATAACCCTAGGTAAATTAGAAAAAATGTTCTAATTGTTCTCTGCTAGTATTGATTAAGAAATTCTTGCACAAGGTAAAATGAAATTAGCAAATGAGATTTGGAATTTCATTCATCTGATCAATGACTGAGATTAAGAGAACTAACATAATTTAATAAAGCATACACATTTCATGCCTAATTACTAAATTAGAACATTAATGATGAAGGGATATTAATTACACTGATAAATCATGCACTGAAAGGTTAAGTCAAACTATTTTGACTTTTCAATTATTTGAGTAGTCTTGACATGTTGCTAGACAATGTATTTGACCTTCAAATATTAATTAATTAGTTTAATTTATATTTGTTGCCAACATATTTAGAACCTAAAAGGTCACACACATAAAGATGGATATGAGAAAGTGAAAACAAGAAATCGAATCAAGTATGAGTTGATTACAAATAAGTTTTGCGAAGTTAGGGGTAGAATTATAATTTATATTTAATTACAATTCTACCTAAATTATTAAGTATTGACTTAATTGATTTATGTCTAAAATTTATTAAGATAAATTTTAGATTAAATAAACCTAATATTTTAATTATAATTTATTTATTTAAATTGTTAAATAAACAAATATAATTGATTAAATTGAATCCTATTAATATATGTATTATGATTTATTTATTTAATTTATTTAAATAAATAAATAGGCACACACACACACACACGCGCGCGTACACACACACACACACACACACATATATATATATAGTTATAATTTATTTATTTAAAAGGTTTAAATAAATAATCATAATTTATTTATTTGTGACCTAGGATTTTTCTATATAAGGTTTAAGAAATAGCATAGATAGGGCAAGAGTTGTTGCTCATAACCACAAAATAAAATAGAGAGCCTACAATAGCTAGCATTATCATACGCTATGACCTCTCAACCATCTAAAATAGTTTTAGAGTTTTTAGATTATCCGTTCGTATGGATACTACTAGAGGCCGGACGTTTGAACGGCTCGTGGTTTGTAACAACCTAACCCGCATAGATCGAAGTTTCGAAGAATCTACAAACAAGGTATTCTTCTAAATAAATTTTTATTACCTTATTTTTTTTTAAATGGATCCTTGTTGGTATAATTATATTATTCCCCTATGTGTATTTGATACTGAAACCCAACAAAATTAAGCAATAGAATGTAGTATTCATGCTTTTCCTTTAATTTCTCTATGCTTGTCCAAGTACCATTATCTTTATTTTAGGCATGAACTACTCCACTTTTAATGCTTAATATTATTCTAGAATTGTAAAATTAATAACTAAAATAATTGAACTTAATAACATATAAAAAGTATGCTAAACTCTTTATAAACTAATGGAATGCAAGGTTTCCATCATATAAGTAGTCTTCCTTCTTTTGGTTATATCTCTAGTTACCTATATCCATTTATCTTGGAATTTATACAGAATCTTCCACACATTTTAGGCTATTTTCATATAAAATTTTATGAATTTTGGAGCTCATTTTCATAGCCAAATATCAGTCAGCCTTTCCACTGAGCAACTTGCATTCATTTAACTATAACTCCATTTTCCTTCACCCATGCATTAACCCTTTTACCATAGCCTTCCTAACATATGAACATATTTCTCTAATGAAAGTTCGTAATTTTTGGAGACGTTACTTAATTATTTAACAAAGTCCATCTTAGTGACTAAATTTCTAAATGCATAATTGTAATAGACTTAAACATACTTTATATCCTTAAGCATTCTTAACTTACCTTTAGCACTAATTCAAGCATAACAACTCTTCTGACACTTAAATATACTAATTATTTTTCAAATATTAGAATACCTAATCCATTGATTATTAATCAAATGACTAAAATTATCCAAGTTGGTCAATTCATGCTTTAACCGTCCTCAACCACTTTAAATCATCTTAAAAGTACTTTTAATCACTTCATTCTCACCAAGTCATCTACAATAAGCAAGAAACTCATACTATAGTTCATGGAAATCAAAAATTAAACCATGGAAAAGAAAGAGGAAGAAAAAATAACTAACTATTCTTTATGAATCACTTGAAAAATTCCTAAGTTTTCATGCACCTTTAGCTTGTTCTTAAGAGTTTTCTCACTCTCCTTTCATGGAGCTCGATCATGGATGACCAAAAAGGAGTAAGGGGTGCCTTATGAATCATCATAAATAGGTGACAATCAAAGACTTTCATGGTAATTGCTTCCATATCCTTTAGTTGCCTTTTAACACCTTAATCCTTCATTTGTTTCTCTTTTCCTACAGTTGCACCTAAATGTTTTTGATTACTTTATTTTGGTCCTAATTAAACCTTAATCATACGTCTTAGGTGTTTCATAATCAATCCATAAAATGATAAATCAAAGTGCTAGGTTAAAGAGCTTCACGTGCTAGCTTCTCATCGTCAAAATTTAAGCTCATTTAACTTTCCTCCAATTTGATTCTCATGAAATAACTTATCTTTAATTTTCATTGCAACTTCCAATTAATAGTTCTACATATTAAAACTAAGATAACCATAATTATTCTAGCTTTCCAGATAATATTAATAACATGGTAATTAGATTTTCTAGAGCTTTTAAATTGAGGGTATTACAAAAACTAACCTGTGAATCATCATCCTATAGATAAGCACTTATCAATAATCCCATTCTACTCCATATATTCTCTTCTTTTCCTTCCTTCAATTTCAGCACCAAGAAAAAAAAAGAATTAATTGAGTGATAAAAATAGAGTCAGCTCCTCTCTTATTGCTGAAAGTCATATTTCTAAAAATTTTCACTTTTTTGTTTAAATTGGCATTCACAATCCCTATGAAACTCAACTTCTTTTCTTTCCCTCCTTAGACTAACAATAAACCAGCAAATAAAGGTTCATGAATGCGAAAGATATTCCTTTGACTCTTAGCTTCTTCTCAATCAATCAAACAATAATGAAAAGAAGAGCAAAATGAAAATTGACAAATGAGTAGGATTAGAGATTTACTTGTCTGCATATTTAGGAAGGAAGTTTTAGGAAAATGAACAAAAAGAAATTGAGAAATTTAAGGAAAGCTAAAGTGACCAACTAAGGTGAGATGACATTCAACAGGATGACATAATTGCCGTCTGTATCGTCATTAATCCACATCACCACGCATGCGATTCACTTCATGATTTTTACTCTGTCTAGGCGCGTGTAGATTACAAAATGTAAAATCCAGGGGCCACAAGGTCATCTTCAAAATACAGGGGGCCACAAAACTTTTTTGTAAAAGTTCAGGGGACTATTTATGTATTTTGCTAATTAGTAACGAAGTACTTATAAGCTTTTTCTTATTTTTTATAATCTATTTGTTAATTGAAAAGAGAAAATTATTCTTTAAATAATAATTTAATTTATCAATTGATCATAAAATATATATTTATTGATTGAATTTTATAAATATCATAAATATCTAAAAAAAACTTAAAAAAGTTCTATAAACTATTTTTTTAGAAACAAATAAAGCTTTATAAATCTCAATTCTTTTCCATTGTATGAGTAATGTTATGAAATTAGTGGATGTCCTATATGGGCTGGAAGTCTATATTCTTAATTAGTGTACAAGTCTATATTCTTATTTAGTTTAGAAGTCAATTCTCCTATTAGAGTACCACTCATGCTTCTTATCAATAACAATAACTCTCATATTTTCCTCTTTATTCTCTCTACTTTTCTCCCTATTTTTCTATTATTTCATAACACATTATTAGTATGATTTCATTCTACTGATGATTTAAAATGAGGATAACTTGTGGTTTGCGACAACCATTGTTAAGATTTGTAAATTCATGTTTGTTTACGTTTGAAGGTATTTTTTTATACTTTTTTCCTATATATGCATTTTAAATCTAAATTATAAATATTAACTAGATATCAAATTTTTATTCTTGATTGATTATAATACAGAACATAATTGTAATATTAAATCACTATGATATTGTGGTTAATTTTTATAATAAATAATTTTTTCTGGTCTTTTTATATTCACGCTTTATAAAGTGTGGAAGAAAAAAATATGTCGATCCCATTATATGGCACAACCCAAGAGAGGGTGTATTGAGTTTTCTAAACATTTAAATTTGAAACTTTGAAACTTTAAAACCAAGATTAGAAAAAGTATATGCAGTGGAAATAGAAAAAGCTTTATTGCCTCATAATGCCTGAGGATGGATGGGATTTTTAACCTTTCGCGAATGATTAAAACAGAAAAGAGGCTTAGTTTATTTTAATTTTTCAAATCGATTTTCTCTTTTCAGACCCATTTTTAACATTCTCAGATCGACGACCTTTTCTTTTTTCTTTTTGAAAAAGTGATTTGATAATATGGTTCTTACTTTGGTAAGAACTTTTATTTTTGGAGTTGCTATCCTTTTTAGGAAAAATTCACAAACTAGCCATTTCTTTGAAAATGACTTGTTCAGTTTTAATGAGAGACTAGGTAATTAAATCAGGTATGGCCATGTGAAGAGGTTAGGCACCTAGATTGCCCAGTTAGAAATTGTCCTCCTTCGTTGTCCATTTATTTATAATATTAATAATATGATTAACTTTAATTGAGGTGAAAAATGAGTGTTAATTCAATTTTGAAACATGATATTCATGAGCAATAATAGTTAAATAAAGCACAAAATATAATCAAGCAAAGAAGGGAGAGAGGAGAAAAGAATTACAACACATAGCCTAATTACATACTACCCATCAACCCCTTAAAAATTTCCCAAATCCAATAATATTATAAATAAGCAATTTATGGAATCCATTATGGACCCTTACATCAAGCTCAATATAAAGTCATAAATCAATCATGGGAATGGAATAATGAATCAATCATGAGTCACACATTCAGAATTAATAATAAACAGACATGAATCATAAAAGAATCGAGAGTGAATGTTAATGAGGTTAGTGAACAATAGTTAGCTCATTTAACAACGAGCAATATAATAATAAGGGTGCTTAAAAGCAAATGACTTTTAAATTTATAAGACAAAATCTTAAATGAGATTAAAGTAAATGATAGAAAATAAAGGATTAATTCTTAACCTTGAATGAGATTTAAGTTCAAGAATGTGAAGTTCATCATTCATGATGTACTATTATGACTATCACCATCTAAAACTCTTTTCTTTTTGTCATTTGAGCCATAATGAATTGTTTTTGCGATTTAAACCAAGATTGCTTGGTGCTTGACTCAAAGGGGACTCTGAATTGGAGCTGTTTTATTCATTCTTATCTTTTGAGTTCCTAAAATGACGATCGTGTGCCATTACTAGGTCATGCAGACCTTTCCTTAATTAGGAATTGTAGAATAAACTTATAAAGCCACGTAATTGAGCCAAAGTGGTGTGCATCGCATGTAGTGACGTGGCGCCATGTACTAGTGGCATGCGCCACTACTAGCGGTAGAGGCTCTTGGCTGATCATAGGTTACCCTCAAGCTATTCAAAGTAGGTGTTTCTAATATGCTAAAAAGAGAAAAAGATGAAGGAAAAGGGTTACTCTAAGAAATTACTTGGTTTTGAAGAAAATCTAAAGATTTTGGAGAAAATGAATGAAGAAACATAAAAGCTTTGATTTTTGTTGAACAATTCAAAATTTAAGTTAAGTGATTATGGTTTTGGGTCTTTGATCACAAAGTTTAGGGGAATTTTTCTCAAAATAATTGAATAAGCTTCAAGTTCTAAGTTAGAATCACAAGATTCACTTGGAATTAAGAATGTAATCCAAAAATCTCCCCTCATCTCTTAAACCCTTGCCCTATTTATAGGCAATTTGGGAGATGAGGTGGCATTCTTCTAGGGTTAGGTGGTAAGTGCCATTAGTGGGCCTAAAATCAGGGTGCACCTTTTTTACCAAATCGGTCTAGGTGCTATGAAAAATGAGGCAGTGCATCAAAATGCATCTCGGACGGACCCAAGGTGCTTCTTGGGCTTAACGTGCGACCCTTGGAAACCTGAAAAAGAGAAAATGATAAAAAAACCCCATATTTCTTGGATATGAAGCATCAGTCTAAAAATCAAAGTGATCGGATGTCCCAATCTCATTTTATGCAAAAAAGGTTATCATCATTGAGTCTTTTTTTTAGGAGCAAAAATCGAATGTCTACAGCTTGCCCCCACTTTGATGATATCTTAAATTTTAAGTAAGATTTCATCAAAGTGTGAAGTAGATGTGCAAATAAGAAATAGTTACCTATCGATTGTCTAGTTTGCCATGTCTTTGTGGGACAAGGTAGGCATCACTTTGGACTAGATTGCTGTTGGCTCAAAGTTATTACAATACTCTATTTTGATGATATAACACCCATCGTCGAATCCCGGAAGACTAGACGACAAATGCCATATTCGGTGCCGAAGCTCCATCTTACCCTCCTCCATAATCTAAATCATATATTAGAAGTGGCTAAGTTTTCATAAGGAGGCAAGTAAATTAAAATTTAAAAATAAAAGTTTTGGAAAATTCCTACGGGAAATTCCCCTAAAAATTGACTTGCCACACCAAGAAAATAAATACACTTCCAATATTTACTCCTCCAAACCCCAAACCTCCAAATCAATACAATGGATCACACAACACTTCTATATAATCACATCAATCGTTTTAAATTCTATCCTAATAGAATATCTTCAATTCAAGAAATAATTGCTAATGATCATTCACTTGAAATGTACATATAGATAAAAAATTATAATTAGTCTCAAATCTCATTGATTTACAACTTAATATTTACAACCCCAAACTCTTTATAATATTTCTATACATGCCATAATTTACATCCTAATACATATCATACTAAAAATAAGGCTTCCTCTCGGCTGCTACGCCCTTGGTCTTCAAGTAGCAACCACAGCTCTTAAACTGCGTGCGATAAAAATCAATGTGTTGAGTGGAAACTCAATGGTGCTAAAAGAATACTTGAACATGTCTCATATAGAGTGCTTGGAAATAAGTCATAAAATTTTGATTATATTGAAAATACTTAAAACATAAATCATATGAAAACTTTACCATAAGTTAACAAAAATTATAAGTATATCAAATGTTCATTTAAAGAAAAAACACATTTCCATGCTTTTAAATAAAACATAGCAACTGTATATTTTTTTCTAGCATTAAAAACATATGTTTCATTACTATTACCATATCTTTGGGGATCAAATATACCAAGAGAAACAATAGCAGATTTGATTCCGTATCATAACATATTTGGCCTTAGGTCGCCAACCATAACATAAAGGCATTAAAACCTACTTATACATAATAAGCGCGTCCGCTTAAACATAGGGCATCCAGAGCCTAGCATATGATGATAGCTCATATCATATCATAATGACATTAAAGCCGAGCATGCTTATCTTACATAAATGAATCACATCATACCACATTTCGACCAAGTACATAAGAGCCCAAAACAAATCCATTTCTTTATAAATAATCTTATTTCTTATTCATAATTCCTTAGCAAAATATTTCATAACTTGATACTTATTATTTCAAAATCACTTAACTTACAACTTGTAAATACTTATCAAATCTTTCTTATGTTCCAAAACAAAATCATATCTCTTTAATACACATACATACATATATTAAAATACTTGGAAATCAATGTTTAGAAGACAAAATACATGCCTTAACACCTTAGGGTGGTTCGGCCTCTTTAGGTAATCAAAAGGGGAAAAAATTCCCTTCCATAAAACACCACATTTTAAGCTAAAAATACTTAGTTAAAACATTAAAAACCTTTGCTTAACACATTTAATCTTACAAACTTATTTACTCATTTAAAGTCTGCTTTAAGTCTTGTAAAATGCTTGGACATTAGAATTTAAGGGTAGTGATTTGAACCACCTTTAAAACACTTAACAAATTGCTCATTTAAGTTAAAATTCTCATGAAACACAAAGAAAACCCAAGGCCCTTTCACCTATGCTAGGTTCGGCCTCTCCCTCAAATGAAAGGGGAAAATGCTTTCTTTTAAATTAACCTCATTTCCTCAAAGTTAACCCCACTCAAAACCACACTAAAGTCAAAGAACACAAAAGCATAAAACAAAAGTTCATGCCCTTCCTCCTACGGAGGTTTGGCCAAATGAAGGGAAAGAGAAAGGGATGTTCCCCTTCTCATTCAAGCATTTCATTATGCTTAGAACACATAGGAAATCATGTAAAAACAATCAAATAATCAATTCCCCAACACAATTCACAAAATCATAAAAAATCATTCAAAACCTTAAAATTGGAAACTTAAAGAAATGAAAAGAGAAAGAAGATATTAGTGCACTATCCTTCAAAACAAGCTTAAAGAAGCTTGGAGAGCCTCAATTCTTGGATTTCTCCTTTCCTTTTGAAGAGGGTTCTCCCATTTCTTCAAAGTAGGAAAAGTGCACATCAAAATCAAGAATTAATAAAAGAAATTGATGGAGCATGATTTAATGCATCAATTACAAGTCTAAACCTCAAATTCTACTTATTAATTCATAAATGTCAAAAATCACAACTTAATTTCTTTTGGTAGAAACTCCAATTCTTAAGCTTATGGCCTCCAAAAACTACTTCTCTTACTTAGTTCTTCAAGCTAAATCACCAAGCTTTGGTTTAATTCATCAAATTAAGGTAGTTTAGAGGTAGAGAAATTAAAAGAAAAATGGAGGAAGTAGAGAGAGAAGTTGGTGTGGAGAAGAGAGGAAGAAGAAGATGAAGATGTGGTGTTGATGAGTGGTAAAGTGGAAAAGTTAAATTTGACTTCTTAGTTTTATGCCAAATGAATGGCTGATCAAGTACCTAGTATTCTCATCCAATGACTCTAATTATTTATCAAATAATTCTCCTATAATTATTATTTAACTCAACCAATTAATTAAATTAATTCCACAAAAATAATTCCTCAATTATTCCTTAACATACCACACTATAAAACACTTTCATTAAATGCCTTAATTCTCCAAAAATATTCATTAAATATTTTCTACGCACCTATATCATGCAAACATGCTCCAAAAATATTATATAAAATATTAGACATATATAGTAATTTTTTCGGACCAAAATAACACCAAGTCCTAGACCGATGGTACTATTCACAGACCGGTAAATTACTATTACTGACACTGCAAAAGACACTAAAAAATGGACTGTTACATATGATTAACAAAAATAATAAATTGAATTATTTATTTTGTAGATTGTGCTAAATTCTTTTGTAGGAATTTAAATGAAAAAATCATCAAGTGAAGATTCAATGAATCCTATGGAAGATCAAGACTTAAGACACTCTTGAAGAATTGAAGGTTTGGTTAGTGTCTTTGGATATCTTAGGATTATTTAATATCTTGTTAAAATAGAAAGAAGATCTATACCATATTAAGACAATATAAAAATATCTTCTTTACTTTTTCATATACATTTTCTAAAAGTTTTTTATTTCCTTAAACAAATGTTTGAAAATCTTAAAGGGAATATTTTATTTGACATAATATATTTCAAGATTTGGATTTTTCAAAATGTCATCTAAAAAGATTTTCTTTTAAAAATAATCTCTGATGTGAAATCTTCTTTTGGAAATAATCTTTCAAAATACTTCCCTTATTTTTCAAACCTACCACCAAGCAACCCCTACTCCTTTTCTCTTGTTTCTAATGGAAAGAAAATTTCTTCTAGTATAAATCAAGGCTTGGCAAAATTTCAGAAGGCATGAGAGTAAGAACTAATCTTCTATCTTTTATATTGTAAACTCTCTCATCCTTCTTCTTCTTCTTACTTTCATGGTTATTTTCTAAAGAGAAGGGAAAACTGATTTCTATGAGAGATAAACTAATCTTGTGTTTTTATGTTATAAACTCTCTCATCTTGGAATCCTTCTTCTTCATGCTTTCATTACATAAATTCTAAGAGAAGGTTTAAATCAATCTTTAGAGAGAGATTTTCAAAACTCATATGTTTCATTTATAAAAATCTATTTCCTATGCTTAATGTGACATATCATTCTATCTATTATAGGTTTTGTAAATCTAGAATAGATTAGAACTCTCTAAATTACAAAATCTGTGATTGATAACTCTGTGTAATGCTTGTTTGTAAGGGTTTTCAAGCACCCATCTTGTGTGAGAGTAAGTCTTGTAAGTTTGCTAGTTCTTTAGAAAAACTAGGTTTAAGTTTTCTAGTTCTTTGACAAAAACTAGAGGTTAAGTTTTGCTTGTTCTTTGCAAAAACAAGTTAAGTTTTCTAGTTCTTTAGAAAAACTAGTG
>CANUEP010002804.1:0-15528 GCA_947857235.1 Jatropha podagrica
GAAATAAGGATTCAGTATGTAAAATAAATTACTCTGTGATATAAATAAATTGTGAAATATTATTTCCTTATGATTATTTGGAGACAATGTGGTAGGAATAGTGTGATCATATTATGACAATAAATATTTACATGAGAAAATGTTGTTATATGGATATGGGCCCGAATTGTGCATAGTATTTAATACTATAGATGAATTTGAGATTATTAACTCTGATAAATTTATGAATATTGTCATAATATGGGCTCACTATTCCATCAGTCTATTGATATTGGAGATGGATTTGGATAGTTTAGGCTTACTACGGGCCTCGGGGGCCTTAAGCTTACCTAAGTCCTAGTGCCGGTCCGACCCACGGTTTTGGGTCGTGACATTATAATAGTTAAATATTAAAAAATATTAAAACATCCGATAAACTATCCACAAAAATTCATAAAAAAAGGAACTATCAACAAAAAGATGAAGCAAGAGAAGGAAAATCAAATACCGTATTATTAATTTATAGTAAATTCACTTTAAGTGTAACAATGATGGTATAACTTAAAAAACCCTTTCAATAATACTACCATTTTTTTGAGTTTTTTTTTTCTTTTGAAATGATCAATATCAAATACCCTCGAACTATAATCTTTTCTTAAGTGAATTTGTGTATAAATATAAATTTATATCAACCTTGAAGTTCAAAAACTTTTAAAATTCTCAAATTATAGGCCGAAAATTTTATTATCCTAATTACATATGGTATTCATAGTTTTAATTGTAAAGTTTATTAGCTTTGAAATTCTAAAATTATAAACTAAAAATTAAATTATCATAATAAATTATAATAATTAACGGAGCATTGAAATATTTAATTATAAAACATCCACTCACCTGTTATCATAACGTTTATAAAATGCAATTTACGCCACTTCAACATATTAAAATTCTAAGAGAATGCCACGTCAAATTTCAGGACTCTATTTTTCTATATTTATATAGATATTAATTCTACCTTCATCAATTTTTAAATTAAAAGAAAATAAAATTAGAAAATAATCAAAAAAAAAAAAAAACCATGCTACTACTTATGAGAAACTAGTTGAAGGTCTGCACAATGCACGAGTCAATTTATAATTTAAGTGTAGTATAAACGAATTTGGAAAGTCATCGCAATTAATCTTACATTACAAAGGCATCTAATCATTAGTTACGTAGATGGTGCTTGTTTTCTATTGCAGAACATATTTAATCTCAGAAAAAATTATAAAATTATAACAGTTTAGAATAAAACAAAACAAAGATGCACAAGTATGGAATAATTGACCGAAAAAAACCTAGTTTCTCCTTTTCTCTTTTTTTCTTTCTAGTCTTCTAACCTAGTTTTAGTTTGGAGTTCTTGCAGTTTATTAGTAGTAGGCACCAAACTTCTACTCTTCCTTTTGGTTACCTTCTTTTTCTCTTAATCTTTTATTGACTTTAATAAATTCAAATCTATTTTTCCTATAACACATTTGTCTTTTTTGTTATTGTTTTTTTGTCTCTATATTTAAAATTTTTTTGTCCCTTCTTTCTGAAGGTTACTACTAATGCGTTGTGACAAAAGATATAGATACTTTAGATCTTGACTTGCATATGTGGGTCTTCGATCAATGGAGCTTGGTAGTACAATTTGTTCCTCTATTGATGTTGCTGATGCGTTGTGACGAAAACTCATTTATGTTCATCATATATTACAAATCTTAGAAAAGCAATCTAAGTATAGAAAATCCAGAGAAATTATTATTTTATCATTCAAATTAATTAACATACTAGTTGTTGCTATAAAAATTTATATCTTTTGTTAATATCAACTCCAAGCAAAAAGATATAATATTATATTATTTTAGTTTCATTATTTAAAAAATATGAATTTCTTTATTTTATTAAAAGATCAGCAAATTCTATTGGCTATTAATAATATAGTTCTATGACTGATCCATCTGAATATTTATAATTCTTCATAATGTTATTAATGAGTTACATTTCAAAAAAGAAAAATAAAGATGTACACAATCATCACAATAATTAGGTAAAAGATAGAAGACATATTTTAAAAAAGCAATATACGTGAACACCAAAAAGAATTGTTAAAAAGGATAAAATCACAATCAAATACTAAAACATATAAAATATCAATATAAAAAAAAAATGCAAGAAGGACTATTTCTTTTAAAATATAATGCATCCAGAATATTCCAATATAAATAATAAAGAACTCCATAGACCTTTGTTGCCTCTTAAAATCCTTACTAATCCTAGTAAAATATACAAAATAATTATTGTTATGCATAAGCACATTTGCACAGTATGTTATCTCTTAGTTCCCCTCCTCATCATCAATTTTCCTCATAAGTTGAGTCTTCTCATCATTTTCTCTATTTGTTTGCTTAGAAATACGATGAGTTTCACAAATAGTAACTGACTGCTAATAAAGTACACTGCTGATAAAGTATACCTCCACCTAGCATGAAGAGGATACCAACCACCATGCTTACTCTAAATGAGAACATTGATCACAACTGTAAGCAAGGGTGAAGCTATGTTGATACAAGGGTGGCGAATTGCCCTCCTCTCCCCTCCCAAAAAAAAAAAAAAAAAAATTTAAATAGTTTGCTTTGGTTAGGCTCAAACCTTGGCCATTCAAGAAAATATAATATTTGCTCCCACCACTTTGCCCCCCCTTTAACTTGTATGTTTAACTTTTGCACCCCTTTAAATTTAAATCCTAGCTTCCCCCCTAACTGTAAGGAACTTATTAATTACGCTAATAAAAATGAAGATTGTTGCAAATATAACATTTCTTGCTGCATATCTAAAGAAATTAATAGCCTTACAAACACAATGCAAAAAATGCATCAAATTCGAACAATTCTCAGCCTTCAATCCTAAAGCAACAAAAACCTCTTTATACTATGTATTTAATTGGATTATTTACATTAAATGAATAAATTGTTTTCAACATGTTTTATAATAATAGTATTAGTACATTTTGTATGTATCTAATTGGACCAAGTAGAGAATATGTTTTATACTGAGTATTAAAACATATTCTCTAGTATATGAGAAATAAGATTTAGGTTCTTAATCTTGATTTAATTAATATGAGCATATATACATTGTTTTGTGCTTTAATTCATTAAAGAGTTAGTTTCATTTATCAGGATATTAATTCTCAGTGAATTGGGCAAAAACAACTTGTATTTGTGAAATATTAATTAATGATAGAATCTATATCTCGATTTAGAGAATGATTGTGCACTTTAAGTAAGGTTATAAAGTGTCATTGTGTAAACCTTGCAGGTGAATTTTTAATCCGACACATAAAATAAGTTAAGCAATAATCTTAAATGTTAAAATTGTCATTGAAATAAATAGTCAATGATTTATTTTATTTGACAAGCATATGTAATCTTCACATGGAGATTATAAATTATTGTTTTGTGGAAAGTTAAATTAATAAGGAGTTCAATCATGAATTTTTAGTGGAATAAATTATGATTACTTATAATAAGAATGTATTGATAATGTATGGATTCTTATTATAATTTGCAGGCTTATTAATTTATTCCTGGAGTCCCTGTTGTGCCTTAATTATTTAAACCCCACGTGGGTTATGTATTATAAATAATAAATAAATTATTTTTTTATTAAAATTTTGTTTATTAATTTTTAACTAAAAATGGATAATCTATTTTATTTTAATATTAACCACGTGAGTAATAGAACAATTAATCTTATCATTTGGATAAGAGAGTACATTCATTTTTTAATACAAGCTTCACATAGAAGAGTATTCAGAGGAAAACAGAGGATAGATTCAAGAGTCATATGTTTTGTACTTTCTGCCCACCCAAAAAACTAGAATTCATAGAATCAATTGGGTCTTAGAATTGGCTATGCTCTTTGGAAACCGAACGAATTTTTTGGAAGTTGTGTCTTTTGGGTGATTGTTCTTCACGTGTTTTGCTCGACAACAAACTTGCTGGTGTAAGAATGGATGACCAACAGAACCACAAGCGTTGCGCGACCACTAATGTCCTAGTCTAGCAGTGGCAGGGCTCGACCTGAGCAAAAAATGACAGCCGTCTTAGGTGGCAGCTAGGGTTTCTTCTTAAGGAAGAAGAAGAAGTTTTGGCAAAATTTTTGAATAATCCTCTAAGTTTTTGAAAATTTTCAAATAGGCCTAAATTTCCTAGTTTTGCAAATAGGTCCTAAAAGTTTTATTCAGGCGCTGAGAGTTTTTTAGTTTTGCAAACATGTCCTATAATTTTCATACAAGTCCTGGAAGTTTCTTAGTTTTGTAAATAGGCCTTAAGAAAATTTATTTGAATTTTGTTCAAGTTTTTTTTTAAATTCTTCTGGAAATTTGTTGTATTTTTTTAAAATTATAGACAAATAGAATTTATTATTTTTTAAAATAAAAAATTAGTTTTTGCGTTTTTCATTACATGCTAGTTGTGATTACTTGCATATTCCTCCCTATCGGAAGATAATATTTTTAATGTGATCACTATATCTAGACTAATATTATATGTATTTATTTATCTCTCCATTTGAGTAAATTAATTAGGGGCATGGAATAAATGTAATGTTTTTCCGCTCATAAGTGTTTTTTGGCGTGTTTCTCTCGTGGAGTAGTGCATGTCTCTTTTTTTTTTTCTTTGCATGACAAGTGATTAGTTTAATTCTCCCATCGAGATTGATATTTAGGAATGTTGTTAGTAATGTATAAGTGAATTTTAGTATCATTATTATTTTTTTTTTGCAATTATGATTTAAATTATGTTAGTTATTATTTTATATGCTATTTCATTTTTAAAGCATGAACTTATAAAAGAAATGACATCATTTAATACCCTAGCCAATATCTTAACCCAAAACAACCTTGAGGGTCCAAACTATGTGGGTTGGAAAAGGAATTTGGACACTGTGCTTATAGCTGAAGAGTACAAGTTTACGCTTAATGAGGTGTGTCTTGAAAACCAAGAGAGGGTGCCTCTGCTGAGGTCACCAAGCTTACTAGAAATGCGTTAAGGTTGATGAGATGGTGCGATGTTACATTTTGGCATCTATGTCAAATGTTTTACAACATTAGCATCAGATGGACACAACTTATGATATCTTAAAATTGAGATAGTCTTAAACACTCTGCCCGCCAGTTTTCAGTAGTTTCATTTGAACTATAATATGAATAAGATGGATTTTACTCTATTTAAGTTACTGAATGAGTTGACGGTTGTTGAGACTATTATTAAGTAAGGAGATGTACTTGTTATGCTTAATGTTGAGCGAGGTTCTTCTTCTGCCTAAAAATAAGGTAAGAAGAAGAAAAAGGCTCATAAGCCCAAGCCCAAAATAGTTGTTATAGCTAATGGTAAAAATGGTGTTATGAAAAAGCCTAAGGGCGAGTATATTTCACTACAAGCAACCTGGTCATTGGAAGCAGCAATGTCCAACTTGGAGAGCCAAAAAAAAGCAAGGTACATTTCTTTTTCATTTACTAGTTGTTGAAAATTGTGTAGCGACATTGACTACACTCTAATGGTGTGTAAACTCAGGAGCCACTAATCATATCTACAATTCTATGCAAGGGTTTCAAGTAACTCACCAGCTAAGTGAAGGAGAAGTCAACATCTTTCTCAGAGATGACATTAAAGTTATAGTTTTAGCTGTAAGTAACATTACCCTTAGTTTTAAGAATAATAGAACATTAGTTTTGAGGGATGTTTTGTATATTCCTTCAATTAGAAGGAATTTAATTTATGTTTCTAGATTGAGTAAGAATGATTATTCAGTTTGTTTTAATGAATTTTATGATGATTCCATCATTATCAAATTTAGAAAAAAAGTGATTTGTTTTAGCTCATTAAGTGATGATCTATTTATTCTTAAAGTATCACTTGAACTGTAACTTAATGACTGAAATAAATAACTTTGATGTTGTTGTACCATTAAAGAGAAAATGTCCTATTGAATTTAATTATACATATGTTTGGCATTTAAAGCTTAGTCATATTAATTTAGACAAAATTTCTAGGTTAATTAAGAATGGACCCTTGAGTTCATTAAAAGTGGAGGCACTACCAACCTGTGAATCATGTCTAGAAGTTAAAATGACTAAGAGACATTTTCCCTTAAAGGGTAATAGGGCAAATGATGTTTTAGAATTCATTCGTTCTGATTTGTGTGGCCCAATGAGTCTCCAAGCAAGAAATGGTTTTGAGTATTTTGTGACTTTCATAGATGACCACTCAAGGTATGAGTACATCTACTTGTTGCACTGTAAGTTTGAATGTTTTGAAAAATTTAGAGAATTTGAGGAAGAAACGGAGAAGCTAGATGAAAAATATATCAAGTCACTACGGTCTGACCGTGGTGGTGAATTCCTTTTTAGGGCATTCGTTGCTTATTTATCAGAACAAAGAATTACTTCACAATTGTTTGCACCTAGTATGCCACAACAGAATGGTGTAGCAGAAAGGAGAAATAGGATGCTTATGGAAATGGTTAGATTATATATTGGTCTACCAGTTAGGAGATCTTGTACTCGTTAGGTATACAGATTCAGACTTTCAGTTTGATAAGGACTCTAGAAAATCCACCTCAAGAAATGTGTTTTTCTTGGGAGATGGAGCAATAAGTTGGAGGAGTATGAAGCAAACTTGTGTTACCGACTCCACCATGAAAGCTGATTATGTGGTAGCCTTTGAGGCAGTCAAAGAAACAATATGGCTTAGGAATTTCCTAATAGATCTAGGTGTGGTTCCATTAGTTCAATCGCATATTATAGTTTACTGTGATAATAGTGGGACGGTTGCAAACTTGAAGGAGCCACAAGTCCATAAAAAGACAAAACACATTAAGTGGAAGTATGACTTGATACGAGACATAGTTCAAAGGGGGTGATGTGGTGGTGGTGAAGATTGCATTAGAGAATAATCTAGTTGATCCTTTTGCAAAGAGCATACCAGTAACGACTTTAATAGACATGTAGAAGGAATGGTAGTTAAAATAATAGATGCATGGTTATGAGTCTAAATGAGAGATTGATAGATATATACTATTAACCATGCAAATTTAATATTATAGCTTTGATGTTTTTCTTTGACCAATTATTTCTATGTATTTAATTGGAGATTGGCATTAGAAGAATAAATTTTTCAACATATTTTATAATACTAGTGTTAGAACATTTTGTATGTATCTAACTGGATCAAGTAGAGAATGTTTATTTTATATTGACTATTAAAACATATTATCTAGGATATTAGAAATAAGATTTATTTTCTAAATCTCGATTTAATTAATATGAGCAAATATAAATTGTTTTGTGCCTTAATTCATTAAAGAGTGAGTTTCATTTATCAGGACAATAATTCTTTGTGAATTTGGCAAAGACAACTTGTATTAGTGAAATAATAATTAATGATAGAATTCATGTCTTAATTTAGAGAATGATGATGCACTTTAAATAACCTTACAAGGTTTCATTGTGTAAACCCTCCAGGTAGATTTTTTATCTGACACACAAAATAAGTTAAGCGACAATCTTGAAGATTAAAATCATTACTTAAATAAATAGTCAGTGATTTATTTTTGACTTAATTATAAATTTAGTGTCTGAACTTATAAAATTTTTCTATTTCAGTGTCTCAATAGAAAATATATATAATCAAGTGTCCGAACCGATTAATTTTTTTTTAATTTGGTCTCATCGTCCTACGTGGCTTGCTGAAATTGTGAACAGGACGTCTGAGACCCACTAGTTAAAAATGAAATTTAGTAGGATGCCAAATATTAATACGCATCAAATTTGATGTGTCAAGCATTGACGTGTAAAATCATAGGACAAAAATATCCTTTTTGCTGCTCTCCACCCTACTTTCAATCAATCACTTAAAAATTCAACTCTCCCAAAATGGAGAGAAACTAACCTTAACACAATCACAACCCAATGCCAAACACACCTAATCGAAGCCTTAGCTTTAAAGAATCAAAGCACTATATTAAATGATTTGCAGATAAAAAGGATGAATCACAGAGAAGAAGACTCGAAGAAGCAACTAATCAGATTCATTGATGAAGGTTAGTGTCAAATCCATTCGTTGTTTTACTCTTCTCAAATTTTGAATCTCACAATCAAGGGATAAAGTTGTAAGTTAAGGTTAACCCGTGTCGATAAAAAAGTGATTGTAAATGTGTCAACAAAATTCTAGTTGGTTGGTTGGTTGAGAGTTGCAAAGAGGCTGTGAGAACTTTCTAGAAATAGCAAGTTTTAGGGATTAGCTTTTGTCTATTGGAACAGCTGTTAAGGGTGATAAAGTCAGTTAGGTTTTGATATGCTTGGCTAATGTATTTGAGTTGTAAATACTTATCTTTTGTAACTGATTGTGATAAAGCCAGCTAGGTATACTTGTTGTACATATATAAAATGAATATGAGAATACAAAATACCACTTCTCATCGTTATTTACGTGTTCCCTTTTATGGTATTAGAGCCCGAAACTCTTCTGGTTTCTAATTAAGATCCAAAATCGATCCAAACTCTTTCCTTTTCTTTCTTTCGAAAGTTCAGATGGCATCTTCATCCTCCCACCTTTCAAACGTTGTTCACTCTTCTGGGAAGACTCTTGTTTCATTTAATGCTTCTCAGTTTCCTTTAAAGCTTACGCAACAAAATTACCCAACCTGGCATGCTCAACTTATGCCAATGTTTAAGGGATATAATCTGATGGGGTATATTGACAGAACATTACCTTGTCCTTCTCCAACAATTCTCAAGGATGGAAAGGAGGAAGCTAATGGTGATTATAACTTCTGGATTTGTCAAGATTAGTTAGTTTTGGCAGCCATCATAGCCTCAACAAATTTTTCGGCTATGCATATCGTTTCTTATGCAACATCTTCTGCTGATACCTGGGATAAAATCTAGACTTCATGTGCTAATCGTTCTGCTACTAGGATACTTTCTCTTTGAGGGAAACTCGCTAATTTTAAGCGAGGGTCCAGGCCTGTTTCTGAATATTTGCAGATTGTTAAAACTATCTCTGACGATTTCGCTCTCTCTGGGAGTCCTATTTTTTATATTGATCTCGTGATATATGTTCTGAATGGTGTGGGTTCAGAGTTTCGAGATATTGCTGCAGCTGTGCGTGCTAGAGATTATGTAATCTCGTTTGCAGAGCTTCAAATAAACTTCAATCTCATGAGTTGTATTTGAAGCAGGTTGATCCCTCTTATGATCCCATTCCTATGGTTGCTAATAATGTTCAGAAAGGGTCTTGTAGTCGTTAGGGCACTCGATTGGAGTCTTAAGGTTTTTTGACGGCCAACAGCTATTCTTCCAGTAATTGGTATTTTTCTGGTCAAAACTAGAATAGTCGCTCCAATTCAACTAAAAAGGTAGGAGGTGGTTCAAAGATTCTATGTCAAATCTGTGAGAGACCTGGGCATAATGCAAGACAGTGCTTTCGGGCTGAGAATTTCTTCAAAAATAATTTTCCTCAGCCATGAGCAAATCATGTTTCTACTCCTGATTCTTGAAGATAGATTTTGGATACGGGTGCATTACATCATGTGACAAATGATTTATGGAACTTATCTCTACATGCACCCTATGATGGTCTTGATGAATTACATCTCACCAATGGTACAGGTTTGATAATAACTCATGTTGGTTCACAATTTTTCTCTTTTCCATTAAAATCCTATCGATTGACTAATGTTTTGTGTGTCCCTCGTTCGAAAGAAAATTTTATCTCTGTTTCTGTGTTTTGTTCTGCTAATAACGTCTCAATAGAATTTTTCTTTGATTATTTTGTTGTTAAGGACTTGTTCACGGGGAGATAATCACAAGGGGGCAAATTGAGAATTCTCTTTATCGTCTTTCTTCGCTGTCCCAAAGTTGTTCATTGTCCCAGCCTGTTGCTCATTCCTGTGTTTGTGATTCCTCATCTATTTGGCATCATCGTTTAGGTCATCCTACTGCTAAAATTTGTCGTTTTATTTTGTCTAAGTTTCAATTGTCTGAGTCCTCTGCTGTATCTTTTGAATGTAATTCATGTCGGTGTCATAAGAGTCATAGACTCGCATTTGGTGTGTCATCTCTTAGTAGTTCTCGTCCATTGGAGTTATTATATTCAAACTTATGGGGGCCAACTCCAGTACAATTAATTGATGGCTATAAGTACTATTTAATTTTTGTTGATCATTTTACGAAATACATATGGTTTTATCCGCTTAAAGCAAAACCTGATGTTGCGTCGATTTTTTCAATTTTCCAAAAGTTGGTTGAGAATACATTTAATTCTAAGATTGTATCCGTTTATGCTGATGGGGGAGGTGAATTTGTGGCTTTGAAAAATATATTTCGTAATCATGAAATCAATCATCTTTTAACACCACCTTACACTCCTCAGCATAATGGCACAGCTGAGCGTCGTCATCGTCATTTGGTTGAAATCGGGCTTAATCTTTTACAGTCTGCGTCTTTGCCATCTAAATTTTAGTCTTATGCTTTTCAAATAGCTGCATATCTCATCAATCGTCTGCCTACACCTGTTCTAAAGATGTCTTCTCCATGTTTTAAGTTGTTTCACAAACACCCGAATTATCACAGGTTTAAAGTTTTTGGTTATCTTTGTTATCCACATCTTTGCCCGTACAATCATACAAAGTTTGAACCCAAATCAAGATCGTGTATTTTTCTTGGATATTCGTTAAATCAAAGTGCATATTTATGTTTTGATTTTCAGTGTCAAAAGTTATATGTTTCCAGAAATGTTGTTTTTGTTAAACAAATTTCCAAGTTAGTTCTTCTTTCAGTCCGACTCTTCTGTATTGGGTTCCTAGTATGACTATGAAATTGACTCTATTTTGGATCAAACAGTGTTGTCTCAGCCTTCCAATGACGCGTCTTCTTCAAACAATGAAGTTTCTACAGGTCCTCAATTTATTCCTTTTCAACCACAATTGCCACCCTCTAGAATTGAGGCCGTTTCCTCTTCTTCTTCGGTCGATCAGTCTATTTCATTCACTTCATCTTCCCCTTCGTCTATAGTGTCCTTTAACGAACATTCCTTGTCTTCTCAGTCTGGTCCTAATCAGTCTTCATCTTTACATACTGAGTCGTCTACTGACCACCTCTCTTCTTCTTCCTCTTCTTCTATTGCATTCCCGTTGGGTTCTCCAGCTTTGTCTGCTGCCATCTCTTCTTCACAGGAGTGTAATCGTCCAATTCGTACTCACCCTATGATTACACGGTCCCAAAATAATTTTAAACCAAAAGTTCTTCATTCTATTACCAAACATCCTCTTCCCTCCTCTGTTGAACCAACATTTGTTACTCAAGTACTTACAATCCTTGAGTGGCGTAAAGCCATGTCTTCTGAGTTTGATGCTTTGATGTCTACTGGAACTTGGGTGCTTGTTCCTCCTTGCAGTGAACAAAATTTGGTAGGGTGAAAGTGGATTTTTCGAGTAAAACGGCATGCTGATGGGTCTGGTTGCTAAAGGGTATAGTTAGCGACCTGGGGTGGACTATGGTGATATATTCAGTCCAGTTCTTAAACTAGCAACCACTAGAGTTGTCCTCACGCTTGCTGTAACGAATAAGTGGAGTCTTTGTCAACTGGATGTAAATAATGCATTTCTTCATGGACCTTTGTAGGAACACTTGTTTATGCGGCAACCGCTGGGCTTTGTTGATCCAGCAAAACCCAGATATGTTTGTAAACTGGTTAAGGCATTGTATGGTCTCCGTTAAGCTCCTTGTGCCTGGTATCAAGCATTGAGAGACTGTGCCGTTCAGTTTGGCTTTCTGCAATCCAAGAGTGACCATTCTCTCTTTATCTATCGCAACAATGATGAGGTGTGTTTCTTTCTAGTATATGTTGATGATCTTCTATTGATTGGAAACTATCCAAAGTTTATTCGGATGTTCATTACTAAATAAGGTTCTCGATTTTCATTGAAAAATTTGCAACCATTGAATTTATTTTTGGGTATTGATGTTCACACTATGTCTGCTGGGTTCTTTCTATCCCAACATCATTATATTCGACGCATGTTAACTGCTGCTGGAATGGATGGTTCCAAGCCTATCTCTACTCCATTTGCCACATCAACTGTTCTTTCGAAGAACCAGACTTCTGGTTTAGAGGTTGATGCAACTGATTATCATAAAATGGTTGGGGCGTTGCAATATTTGACTTGGACTAGGCTAGACATTTGTTTTTCTATGAACAGGTTGTCCCAGTATATGCAGAGTCCTACTACAAAGCATTGGGAAGCTTTAAAGCGGTTGATGCGATATCTGAAGTCCACAGTTGATTATGGTATTCTGATTTCTCCTTAAAAATCTCTTGCGTTTCATGCGTTTTCTAATGCCAATTGGGTAGGAGATCCGTCTGATAGAGTATCCACAATGGGTTTTATCTTGTATCTTGGCAATGTTCCTATTTCTTGGACATCTAGAAAGCAAAAATCTGTGGCAAGATCATCTACTGAAGCTGAGTATCGTGTTGTTGCATCGGCTGCCTCTGAGGTTATGTGGGTGCGTTCTTTGTTGATTGAACTTGGTATTTTGACTTCTACCACATCACCAGTGTTATTTTGTGATAATATTTCAGCAACATATGCTTATCAAAATCCAGTTCATCACTCTCGCATGAAGCATATAGAAATTGATCTTCATTTTGTGCGGGATCTTGTTCAAAAGCACCAACTCTGAGTATCACATATCTCCTCTAAAGATCAACTTGCAGACTTATTAACAAAGCCTTTGCCTAAGTCATTGTTCATTTCAAATAGGTACAAGATTATGGTACGTAATGGTAGCTGGTTAAAGGTGATAAAGTCAGTTAGGTCTTGATATGCTTGGCTAATGTATTTGATTTGTAAATACTTATTTGTTGTAACTGATTGTGATAAAGCCAACTAAGTATACTTGTTGTATATATATATATACAATGAATATGAGAATACGAAATACCATTTCTCATCATTATTTCTGCGTTCCTTTTTATTATCTGCGTTTGAGATGGAAGAGGAATATTTTTAAAGGCTAATGCATCATTTGCTATCATTTTTAATGGATTCTATTGTATGTGAAATGTTTTCTTTCCTTCTTTTTTTTTATTACAAGAAATGTTACCCCCAAAAGTAGAATGCCAACCTCAACTCCTGGAGTAAAAGTTTAGTAGTTGGTTAATTACCAAATCAAATCAGATTTAAGTGTTTGGTTTGTAAGATATTTAAAATTTTCTATTTTATAAAATAAGTAAAAAATATTTAATAGAAATATGTTAATCCTCAATGATATTTGCTAGTTGAGCTTAATTTTAGTATGAGCAAATAAAATTTTGATTACAAGAAACTTTTAAAAAATTAAAACAATTAGCTCTCAGCCTCAGTACCTAACTACTGACATTTTTTCTATTTTTTTCTTTGTTTTGTGCCGGATGATGGGATTTGGATGGCTAGTCATTGCAATAGTTAGCTTTTAAGTGGAATTTTATAATTACAATAAAATTTTTGTCCTGTGATTTTAAGCGTCAATGCTTGACATGTCAAATTTGACGTGTTATGATATTTGATGTCCTACTCAGCTTCATTTTTAACTAATTGGTCCCACGCATCCAATTCACTATTTCGGCAAGCCATATAGAACAGCGACATCAAATTGAAAATAAATAATTAATCGATTTGAATACTTGATTGCAAAAAGTTTCTATTCAGACATTAAAATAGAAAATTTTCATCACTTGAGACACTAAATTTATAACCATACCTTTATTTTATTTGACAAGCATCTATAATCCTACATGAAAAATAATAATTATTATGTTATGGAAAGTTATATTAATAAGAAGTTCAATCATGAATTTTTAGTGGAATAATTTATTATTAATTATGATAAGAATCTACTAGTCCTACATGGATTGTTATTATAATTTGTAGCCTTATTAATTTATTCATGTGCTCCTCACGCGAATAAGAGAACATATTCATTTTTGAATACAATCTTCATAAAGAAGTATTCAGAGGAAAACAGAGGACAGACTCAAGAGTCATGCGTACTGTACTTTTCTATCTAGCTAGAAAACTAGAATTCATAGAATCAATTAAGGTTATAGAACATAAGACTGTAGGATGACTTGAAGAATTCTGGAAAGAAGACCAATAAGCAATTCTGCACTACAATAGATCAATTCTTGTATTATTTGTGGTTTTGGTTTTCTTTCCTACTTGTTTCAATTTTGGATTGCTTCTGCTGCATAATTCTAGGCTTCCATCCCATGCAATAATTTTCTCTAACCTTTAAATATCCAATCGAAAAAAGGGAGTATAAACAAAAAAAAAAACAAAATTTGCCACAATATATTGAAATTAAAATTGACAAAAACAAAATAAATTTGTAAATAGATGTAATTCCTATAACACCCATCGCCAGAGCCCATAGGGTTAAGCAATGGATGCCACATTCTGTACCGGAGGCATAGAACTAAACATGCAAAAAATATAACTTAGTGTAAGATATATTATGCAATTGGATACATCAACTAATATAGAATCCTCAAAATGAGACTTAAAAAATTTTATTAGAAATCCTACCAAAAAACTGCAGTTTCGTATAGTACAATAATCTCAAAATATAAACTCATTAATACACTTCTAATATAACAATCCATCTCAACTCAACTTTGCAATCTTAGGTCAACATCAACACTCAAACATTATCAAAATTGCCTAAAAAATTTTATTAGAAATCCTACCAAAAAACTGCCAGAGTTTTGTATAGTACAATATCTCAAATTTTACCTTCATAGTATTTCATATAAACAAACATAATTCATGAGTGAAGACATTTCTTAAATATTTTATTATCCATAAAATAATTTACTTATTTAGGCCTTTAGAATACTTAGAATGATCAAATAGAGAGAAAATTGTACTTATACATAGTGCCCCTACAGCTTCTCAAGAAGCAAGTACCTCGAAAATAGGAGGTCAAGAAAAAATAGTATTGTTCAAGCCAACCATACAACCGGAAGCTTTTAAGCTAAGTACTCAACAAGATGAGTTAGTTGAAGAACTAACCAAGAGATTAACGAATTTAAATAGAATACTTAGAATGATCAAATAGAGAGGAAATTGTACTTATACATAGTGCCCCTACAGCTTCTCAAGAAGCAACTACCTCGAAAATAGGAGGTCAAGAAAAAACAGTATTGTTCAAGCCAACCATACAACCGGAAGCTTTTAAGCTAAGTACTCAACAAGATAAGTTAGTTGAAGAACTAACCAAGAGATTAACGAATTTAAATCTGAAACAAAAGAATATACTACCCTTAACGGTAGATACTGAAAAAGAAACATCTGATCAAGAAGAAGAAAAATCAGATCAAGATATTTTACATTTAGAGAAAATACTTACTGAATCAAATACTATAAATAAAATCTCATATCCAAGAGCAAGAGGTCAAGTAGAAATGAAACCATATTACA
>CANUEP010002829.1:0-10965 GCA_947857235.1 Jatropha podagrica
CTCCCCCTTTAAAACACTCACTTTACCCAAACCCTATTCTTTTCTAAAAAAAAAAAAAAAAAAAAAAAAAAAAAAAAAAAAAAAAAAAAAAAAAAAAAAAAAAAAAAAAAAAAAAAAAAACATAGACATCAACCATTAGGGATTTGAAATCTCTTAACAATAATGACTCCAATAAGATAATCAAATTAGAGAACAACATACAGATTCCAAAATAGAAACTTACCTTGATTATGAGATACCTTCTGTGATCATAGCCTAATTGCACCTTAATATTCTAACTTCAATCACTATTCTAATGTTACTAACTATCAATTTTCATATGGTTGTAGATTCCAATGGTCAAAATCACAAGAATAGAAGAAGACCTATTTTTCTCTTTTTTCTTTCTCTCTTGTGCGTGTGTGTGTGAAGAGGGCGGCACTCTCTTTTCAAAAGAGGGTGTTGGCCACTCTTTTTAATTTTAGGTTAAAATATATATTTTCTTTTTTTTCCTTTCTTTTTTAAAAAAAAGAACACAAAATGGCCCATAGTTAAATAAGCACACCTATATTAAAACCCATTTAATAAAATACCCATAAATGAAATACCATTGATACAATTAAAACTATACTTTAACAAATAATTCCTTAAATAATAAATGAGTAACAATAATAATCAATAAATCTTATTTGAAAATGAAATCCCAATAATTGACAACAAATACCAAATTAATTATTTTAATGACTAAATCCAATCAATTTAGGAAAAATATTTTAAAATCAATTTAATACAATTCTCTCTCTTAATTCCAAATATCTAGGTGCAGCTAGAACCGTATCACATTAAATTTCATAACTAGGCTTCCAAAGACACAACTTTCCAATTCACAATCCAGACTCCATTAAATGCACGAATAATCAGACACATAACATGTAATGCATGAATCACAACCTAGGCAAAATAATTATGAAAATAACTTATCTGAATTGAAATTCATACCAATACCCCAATTTGGTACCAATTAGCAATCCATTAGTCATTCATAATTCCATAAATTAGGGCATTACAGGTAATTTGAGGTGCTCAGGTCTGGTTTGAGGCTTTTTGGATGGGAAAATGCAATGCATGATCCAAGATTTGATGGCATGACTCAGGCATTGCCTTTAGCTTAGGAGATGAAAGAGCTTAGGTCTGAACTGAAATTTTTTAGTACTTTTAGGTGCTTAAGTCTATTTTAAGGCTTTGGTAATCTAAGGTGCTTAAGTCTATTTTAGGATTTGGTAAACTGAGATGCTCAGGTCTGGTTTTGACTTTTTGGATAGAAAGAAGCAATGCATGAGCCAAGATTTGATGGCATGACTCAGGCACTGCCCTACCTTTCGAAGTGATGGTGCTTAGGTTTAATATAAGGATTTTTAGTATTTTGAGGTGCTCAAGTCTGTTTTGAGGCTTTGGTAATTTAGAGTGCTCAGGTCAAGCTTGAGGCTTTTGGATAGGAGGAAGCAATGCACGAGCCAAGACTTGATGGCATGACTCAGGCATTGCCCCCATTTTGGGAAGTGAGGGTGCTTAGGTCTGATATAAGGCTTTTTGGTTTTTTGAGGCGCTCAAATCTATTTTGAGGCTTTAGTAATCCAAGGTGCTCAGGTCTGGTTTGAGACTATTTGGATTGGAAGAAGTAATGCATGAGATAAGATTTGATGGCGTCACTCGAGCATTGCCCCTGGCTTAGGAAGTGAAGGTGCTTACAACTGATCTAAGGCTTTCTTGTATTTTGGGGTGCTCAACTCTGTTTTGAGGATTTCATAATTTAGGGTGCTTAGGTCAAGTTTGAGGTTTTGCATAGGAGGAAGTAATGCTCAAGCCAAGATTTGATGGCATCAGTCGGGTGTTGCTCCTGGTTTAGGAAGTAAAGATGCTTAGGTTTGATCTATGGCTTTCTAGTACTTTGAGGTGCTCAAGTCTGATATATATATATATATATATATATATATATATATATATATATATATATATATATATATTATATTATGTTTTTGAGCATGGGTTAAGAAGAAGCTATGGATGTGCCAAGATTTGATGGCATGACTTGGGCATTGCCTCGGCTTGGGAGATGAAAGTGCTTAGGTCTTATCTAAGGCTTTCTAGTACTTTTAAGTGATCAAATCTATTTTGAGGCTTTGGTAATTTGAGGTGCTCAAGTCTAGTTTGAGGCTTTTTGGATAGGAAAAAGCAATGCACAAGCAAAGATTTGACGGCATGACTTGGGTATTATGCCTGGCTTGAGAGGTGTAGGTGCTTAGGTTTGATTTAAGGCTTTCTGGTATTTTGAGGCGTTCAAGTCTATTTTGAGGCTTTGCTAATCTGAGGTGCTCAGGTTTGGTTTGAGGTCTTTTTGGATAGGAAGAAGTAATGCACGAGCTAAGATTTAATGACATGACCCGGGCATTGCCCCCGGCTTGGGAGATGGAGGTGCTTAGGTGTGATCTAAGGCTTTGTGGCACTTTTAAGTGCTCAAGTTTATTTTGAGGCTTTGTGGCACTTTTAAGTGCTCAAGTTTATTTTGAGGCTTTGATAATTTTAGGTGCTCAAGTCTAGTTTGAGGCTTTAGTGATTTGGTAATATTTTGGTTGACCACATGATGGTGTTTAGGTTACCATTGGATTAGTGTTTGGTTACCACTGTATGGTGTTTGGGTTACCACTAGATGGTGTATAGGTTGCCACTAGATGGTGTTTGGGTTACCAATGGCTTGGTGTTTGGGTTTCCACTGGCTGGTGTATAGGTTACCACTGGCTTGATGTTTGGTTACTACTGGATTGGGTTTAGACTCTTAGTCCATAACATGTAATGTGTGAGTACATGAATGTGATGCCAAAATGGTTTCATGATGAAGGGTGCATATGGTCCTAAGGATCGGATCTAGGGCCATTACATGCTTTTGATGGATTGGTTTGAGGATTCCATCCACTAGAGTTGGTATATACCCCATCATTTGACCATGTCGTATCAAATGAAACAATTGGTATGCCAAACCCTTTGCCCTACCATAAGGAATGGAGGTCTGCTAGATGAGTAAGCAGTTTTCTCAACCCGGGACAGCTCTAAGAGAGATCGCCCTAAAGTGACAACAGTAACTCTATTTGCTTAATTCTAATGACGGAAAAGATCGCAAATTATGCATTTGTATGTATGCAAGGTGATTTTCAATTAGATCGAAACAAGAGATCCAAAGACTACTTGGTAGTCCTTGTTCTATATTTTTTAGTTTGAAAAAGTGTTTAAGGTCCCTAATAGAGTCGCCAGCCTATGAGTCCCCTCCCGAGTACTGTGGGAAAGACTTAAAGGATGCAGTCTGATCGGATGGTCCCATTGGTCGGTTCATCACAAAAATTAAAAAGTTGAGACTAGATGGAACCCCGTTGCGGTCCCTCTCGCTTTTGTTATTTTGATTTAACCTTATATATGGCTCAGTTTGTCTGATTAATTGATCTAATTATCAATGTTATTAGTTTTATTGCTTTGTTTAGCGCTTAAGTGGTGTTGGGTTGGCTCTTTGGAGAGCTTTGACTATGTGTGGTGTGTTAGAATCGCCACCTTACTTTATTTTTATTTTCAGGGAAAATATAAGGTAAAAACCCCATGATTGGCTCCTTTTAATGCGCCATAATGGATTAAAATGCACTAGCCTTGAATCATTAGGTTTGGAGACTAGGTTTTTAGCTTTATTGCATGTGGATCAAAAGATTGGGTCTAATTGAAAATCAAAAATCATTGTTTTGCATGAATATTAGTTTATCAATGCATGGGTATACTTATAATGAATGGCAATATATATAATGCATTAAAAGTAAGCAAATGAAATAAAGATGTGTAATTTTGAGGGAAGCCCAACCCTAGCCTCGTTTATTGAGGATTCTAGGTCATGCAACACATTCTCCTAAGTCCCAATCAGTCAATTTGGCTGGGGACCTGCTACCTAGGCTGAAATCCATAGGTATAATTCATACCTTAGTCAATTCGGCTGGGGACCTGCTACCTAGGCTGAAATCCATAGGTATGATTCATACCTTATTTATATCAGGATCAGGGTGCACGAAGTTCTACCATTGATCAGGATGGTAGGGTTTTGAAGGTGCCACTCTTAAAGTGGGGTTACTGGTTTGCCAGCTAATTTCGGGCTTAGTTTTGAAAGCTAGTTCTAAGGTTTTCCCGAACCAAACAGGCAAATCGAGCTTAAAGCATGCATAGTGCTGAACAGATTAGGCTTTGATAATTGATAATTTGCTAGATGGACTGGGCTTAATTGATAAAGTTTGAGTTTAAGTGACTAAACCCTTGTGCTTATGACGCTGTCAGATCGGAGCTCCACGATGAGTTGTCGACCAAAGCAGTTGAGTCTTTCTCCAAATATAAGCTAAGGTAGGGCGCATTATAGTCTTATATAATATTTTTAAATGATGAATTATTAATCAATCACTAGATTTAATTAATAATGAATCACCTATTCTACAGTCTTAGCCATGAGGATTGGGATTTACTATCACCATCCAAACTCAATGGGCTAAGTTACTGCCGGATCATTTGGATTCATCCTGGATTGCTGCAATAGTTGACAAACCATTTTGATCCTTTGAATAACTTGTTTTGTAATAATGATTTCGAGATCTATCCATTGTTTGAAGAGTTCAGCATTATTTCTAGGAGAATACCCGTGGTGGAAGAAGTTCCTATAGTGCCCCAGATTGACATAGACCCTACTTTACTGATGTCGTACCTCTTCAATCGCTTGTTGACCGTGCCTTGTCTATGGACCGCACTAGCCAATATTGGCCTTTTCTTGTGTACTTCTACCTTCTTAGTCAGTACGTGTTGTTTAGTGGCATCGACGCTATGGCAGCCTTAGCCTAGTACCCACAGTTGAGCATATGGCTAAGCGTCGCACGCCATTTTCACTTATTCTAGTAGAGACATTCATTCGCCTGGGAGAGCATGCTCATGACTCTAGCTCAATGCTCGGTCCATTGGGGAGTCCGCTTTTACTATAGGTAAATGCATTTTCATTTTCATTTTTCTTTTATGCTCTAACATTTGCTTAAGCTGCCTTTGCGGGTTTTTAGCTTAATGAGCTTTTTTTTGTTTATTTTTTTATTCTTTGATTTATTCTTTTTTATGCTCTAATTTTTGCTTAAGCCACCCTTTTGGATTTTCAACTTAACGAGCTTTTTTTTTTCTTTTATTTTCTTTTTGAATGCATTTGCAGTTATGGGAATTTGAGAAGCTTCAGGTAATGGCTCCACTAGCGGACCATTTGATGTTCAATTATAGACCATGAGTCTATGTCCAACGTCAATGCCGCTTGATTGGCAAGACAGTGGAAGAGTGGACTACTATTTTTCAGGATTTTACTTCTAAGGGAGTCAGATGGACTTGCCCCTTATGGTATATAGAGCGAGTCACAATTTACTCTTACATGCTTTGTGTCCCCCTATGTGGGTTGTCGATGGAACTTGCTTATTATCCCAGTCGAGTGGTTAAGCGATACAATCGACGTCAAGTTATCCCCGATCATACTCGATTTAAAGGTTGCCTTATTACACAGTGATTTCCGACCCACTTTATTTCCTCTTAGCCTACTTGCATGACTGTACCCATTTTTTATGTGGCTGATACTTTTGCTTCAGACTTGTAGCATTCTTAGTTGCATGCTTAATCTGGAGTCAATGTTGATTTAGAGTCGACTGATTTATTGACAACTAGTTTTTTGTTATGACCTGGCGCGTAGATGCTCTATCTTGTTTTCTGATGATATGAACTAAACAATTATTAAATGTACAATTTATGGAATGTATGCACTTATTACAAATGCAATGTCTTTTTGCTTGAAATGCTTGATATAGTTCCTATTTATTATGTTGCATCGAAGTAAATTCACAACATTTGCATATTAGCATAAACTGAGCATAATACACTTTAAAGTTAATAAGAACAAAAAAGGTAAATTTATTAATTGGGCTTCACCATAAACGTTTCAAGCTATACATTAAATTTCTTCAGCCTATTTAGGTTGACCACTTCAGTGAACTCATTGCCTTCCATGTCTGATACCTTAACTGCACCTTTGGAAAACATCTTCCTGATCAAGAATGGACCCTACCAGTTAGACTTTAACTTTCTCCTTGGGTCATGAGTGTTTGGCTGCATCTATTTTAAAACCAAATCCCCTACTCTAAGTAGCTTCGAATGAACTCTCTTATTAAAGTGCTTAACTATCCTCCTCTTATAAAACTGATCCATGAACCGGGCATTGAGTCTCTTCCCATCTAGGAGTGCTAACTATTGATAACGATTTTTTTCCCATTAACATTTTGAAATCTTAGATTCCATCATTATGTGCAAGGACTGCACTTCTATCTATTGATAGTACAGATTCCATTCCATAGACTAGAGAGTAAGGGGTTTCCCCATTTGTAGATTTGCCTGTGGTTTAGTGTCCCCATAAACATATTATGTAACATCCTATTTTTCAGAGTCTGTAATAGTAGTTTACCGATATATAAATAGTACAATCGGTCCGAGACTTGGTATTATTTCGGTCCAAAAAAATTACTATTGATGCTTTATATTGATAAGTAGCATCGGCATTCTTTAGTCCAAAAGGCATAACTGTGTAGCAATATATATCTTTCTGTGTTTGAAACACTATTGCTTTTACATTCGTAATAGCCATTAGGATTTGATTATAAGCAGATGAGTCGTCCATGAAGGAAAGTCATTTACAATCAATTGTGGCATCCACCATAATTTCAATGATGGGAAGAGGAAAGTCATCCTTTGGACATGCATTATTTAAATCTCAAAAATCTACACAAATTCTTAACTATCCATTTTTCTTTTTTACAGGAACAATGTTTGATATCCAAGTAGAATACTTGACTTCCCTTATGAAATTGGCCTCACTGAGTTTATTGACTTTAGCTTTTATCTATGGAATCAACTCTGAATGGAATTGCCTTTGAGCTTGTTTCATGGGCTTCATGTAACGCCCTAAAATTTCAGATCTTAAAATGATATTATTTGGACGGGTTAGTAATGGTATTAAACATAATTAATATTTGTGGAGTTAATTAGATTTTTGTGATTAGTCTTAATTAATTCAAGTGAATATATAAATTTTTCATGACAAAGTAAGTAATAAATTATTGGTGAATAGTAGTTTACCGGTCTGTGAATCATACCATTGGTCCGAGACTTGGTATTATTTGAGTCCCAAAAATTTCTATGCATGTCTAATACTTGATTTAATATTTTTGGAGCATGTTTGCAAGATTTATATGGGTAGAAAATATTTAGTGAATATTTTTGGAGAATTAATGTATTTAATGAATAGTATTTTCTAGTGAATTCATATTAAGGAAACTTGAGAAATTATTTTTATGGAGTTAAGTTAATAAATTGGTGGAGTTAAATAATAATTGTAAGAGAATTATTTGGTGAATATTTAGAGCCCTTAGATGAGAATACTAGAGAATAAATCCTAGCCATCTATTTGACATAAAATGAAGTAGCCAAGTTTGAATTTGCTACTTAAAATCAACATTTATCCAACTATTTCTTCTTCTTCTTCTCCATTTCCAACACCACACTCTTTCTTTCTCTCCTCCATCTTCTTTCAATTTCTCTACCTCTAAACTACCCTGAAATTGATGAATTAATCCAAAGTTTAGTGATTAAACTTTCAGAATTAAGCAAAAGAAGTGGTAATTGGAGCCCCTAAGCAAAGGAATTAGAGTTTACTACCTAAGTAAGTAACTTGTGAATTTTTGAATTTATGAATTAATAAGTGGAATTCATGGTTTAGATATGTAATTTATGCATTAAATCATGCTCCATCTACTTCTTTTGTAAATTTTTGATTTTAATGTTAGTTTTCCTACTTTGAAGAGGTTGGAGAACCCTCTTCCAAAGGGAGGGAGAGAGCCAAGGATTGAGGCTCTCCAAGCTTAATTTAAAAGTTAGTGCAATAATATTTTCCTTCCCTTTTCATTTTCTTTAAGTTTTCAATTCTTAGATTTTGAATGAATTTTGAAGATTTTGTGATTTTGTTTGGAAAATGATTATTTGATTGCTTTTATATGATTTGACATGATTTCCAAGCATGGTAGAATGCTTAAATGGAAAGGAAAACATTCCCTTCCTACCTTACTAAGCTTGGCCGAATCACTTGAGATGAAGGCCGAATCACTTGAGATGAAGGGCCTATTGATTTATTCCTTTTATTTGCCTGGTTTTGACTTTAATGTGTTAGTTGATAAGTAGTTAAATGGTGGTTTAAATCTTTTCTTATACTTTTAATGATTATGGATTTTACAAGACTTGAAGAAAGTAAGATTTGAGTAGAAATGAGTTTTATGTTAAAGGATTTTGGGTTTAGACTTTTAATGGCTTTTATAAGTATTTACAACTTGCTTTTAGGTTTATTTGAAAGAGGGGAACCCCCTCCCCTCCCCCCCCTTCTCCCCTTTGGTATTCATATAGAGGCCGAACCACCATAAGGTGGTAGGGATTGATTTTCATTTGCTTTTAAGCTTGGTTTAAGTACTTTTATGCTATATTAAGTATATGTTTTGAATAAGTACACTTTGAATTTCATAAGTATGACTTTGCATTTTAATAAGTTGTAAGTTAAGAAATTTTGAAATAATAACTATTAAATTGTGTAAAATCAGTTTATGATCAAATAAGTATAAGTAAAGGTTTTAGTGACTTGGTTTTTAAACCTCGTAAGTTATGTTAAGTATATGTAAATATAAATAAATAAATAAATAAATAAATATATATATATATATATATATATATATATATATATATATATATATATATATATATATATATATTGTAAGTATAAGCTTTGACTTGTAATAGTATGAAAAATGGTAAACCTTTACAAGTTGTAAGTTTTAATGAAGTTGATGAAAATATGTTTAAGTTAAGTATATGTTTTGGAAATATAAGTTTTGATGCATAAGTATGAAAATAAGAAATTTACTAAGTTGTAAGTGAAGTGAATTGGAAATAAAAATATTTAAGTTATGAGATGATTTATGATAAGAAGATTATTAAGAAATATTATGAATTAAGATGAAAGGTTTGATTTGGTGCTCAAGCATGTATGGTTGAAATGTACTAGAATGAAGTTATTTCGGTTATTGAGCATGCTCGGCTTTAATGCCATTCTGTTATGTGATGAGCTATGATCATATGCTAGGCTTGGGATGCCATTCTGAGTAAGCGGACGCGCTTAAATTTTGGCGGTGGTTTCGCAGGCCACGTTCTGTTCAGATATTTACGTAACTGAATCTAGTTATATTTCTTCTAGAATACGTATGAGCTTTAACTAAGAATAGTTCTGCTCTGTTATGAAAGAAAAGGAAATGTATTTGTAATTATGGAATTTTTCTTATATTTGTCAAACTACGGATTATTCTTAAGAAGGAATTTATTTATGATTTTCAAAATATTTATTTTGTTTTATACATCTTCGGTATTTTTATATATGATTAAAGTATTTTAAATTATATTTTAAGTTTGTTGCTTAGGTGACCTTCATTATTGTAAATAAATGATTTAGCACCACTGAGTGATATACTCAGCGCGTTGATTTCTGTCACGTGCAGGTTTGAGTGGTGGATGTATTTAGAGACCAAAGGTGAAACATCAAAGGAAAAACTCTATTTTGGATAGGACATATATAAGATATATTATGGCATGTATTAAAATATTATAAGAGATTGAGTTGTATACATTAAGTTATAAATCAATGAAGTTTGTAATTAATTAAGAAATATCATTTTTATATGAATTCGAATAGTACGATTGTTAGTAATTGATTTTGAGAATGGATGACATCATAATGTGATAGTACCTAAGATTGTTTATGTGGATATTTAGAAGTGCTACGTAACCATTGTATTGACTTGGAGTTTTGGGGGTTGGAGGAATAAATATTGGAAGTGTATCTGTTTTCTTTGTGTGGCAAGTTGATTTTTAGGGGAAACTCTTGCGAAATTTTCATAGGAATTTTCTTGAGTTTTTATTCTAAAAAAAATATTACTTACTTCCCTATGAAAACTTAGCCACTTCTAATACCTGATGTAGGATTATTAAGTAAGATAAGACGGTGCTCCGGCACCGAATGTGGCATTCGTCGTCTGGTCCTCCATGATTGGGCAGTGGGTGCTACACTTCACCCTAGGTTTGATTGCCAAGTTGTTGACCGCTACCTTAGGATCCAATCCCGGCATCTCTTTATAAGACCATGCAAATATGTCTCGATACTCTCGAAATAATTCAACATACTCTATTTCCTCCTCAAATGATAAATTTGCACTAAGGAAAATTGGGCAAGGCTCTTCCATTGTTTCGAGATTGACTTCTTTAACTCATCAACTGTAGCTTTTTTTTCCTCTTCCAAAGAAAGAGGAGCATCCTCAACACTTCCCTCAATAGGAGCTTGGTCTTGATCCATGTCTTTAAAAGTAATATGGCCAACCATCACTACATTAATGATAACTTGCAAATCTAACTTTTTTATTGTTATATTTATGTTAATTTCGTGTTATTTTGTGCTTAAAAGAGTGGTTTAACTTGATTTATTATTTTTATGCTAGGAAAAGTTGGATTTGATATGAATAAAGCAAAAAGGAGCACAATTGAAATGTTTTGGAGCAAGGAAGGAGCTGCTGGAATTTTGGAACACGACTTCAACTAATTTCAGCACGTTTTACAGCCGCATGATGATATTAGACACAGTTTTTAGTGGGCATTATTATTGTAATTAGTGGGCCCCACTTTCTAAGGGGCATTTAAGTGAAAATTAGGTCTTTTTATGGGGGATCTTTTGCCTCCCTTGGAGTGTGACGAATTTGACAGAATTTTTGGAGAGATTTCTCCCGAACTTTCAATTCTTTTGATGATGTTTTCTTC
>CANUEP010002840.1:0-19839 GCA_947857235.1 Jatropha podagrica
AACTTAAAATCACTCTTTAAAATCATTAAATCCATTTCTTTGAACACTTAACCATAAAACCCAATTTACCATTTCAAAACCTTCTTTAAGTTATGAAAAATACTTACACATTGAAATTCAAATTGAAGCTTTAAACCATCATCAAATCACTTATTAATAAACTCATTTAAATTAAAATCAAGCTTGAAAATCAAAGAAACACAATGGCCCTTAACCTTACCAAGGTTCGGCCTCTCTTCCAAATCAATGAGGAAATGACTTCTTTGCAAATTAATCTCATAAATCATAAGGAAACACATCTCAAAACCCATTCAAGTTCAAATTAAGCATAAAAATCAAAGGACATAAAGTGTCCTTCACCATGAGTGGCTCGACCACTCTTAGTTAGAGGGGAAAGGGGTGTTTTCTTTCCCTTCTAAGCATCCTTCCATGCTTAAGAATCATGGATATTCACATTAACACATCTAATTATCCATTCCCTAACACATTTCACCAAATTGCCCAAAATCAATCAAAAACCTAAAAATCACAACTTAAAGAAAATGAAAGAGGAAAAGAAGTAGTAGTGCACTAACCTTAAAATGAAGCTTGAAGGAGCTTATAAGCTCTTCTCTTAAGCTTTTTCCTTCTCTTTGAGAGAGGGTTCACCAACCTCCTCAAGTACGAAAAATTCTCATTAAACTCAAAATTCAACATAGGAAATGAAAGGAGCAGGATTTAAAGCATAATCTAACATGTAAACGTTATGAATTTCCTAATTAAATTCTTAGAATAAAAAATCACTACTTACCTCTTCAATGGCAACTTCAATTCTCTAACTTAGGAACTCTAAATTTTAACTCCTACTACTTGTTTCTTAAGGTTTAATCACAATTCTTTGGTTTAATTAGGTTGTTTAGTGGTGATTTGTGGTATCAAAATGAAAGAAATGGAGGAGGAAGAAGGAGATGAAAATGGCGTGTAGAAGAAGAAGAGAAGAGAGAGAATGTGTTGATAACTTAAGTAGCAAAGTCAAACTTTGCTTCCAAATTTTATGCTAAATCAAGGGCCATGATTAAGTCCTAAGTAATCTCACCCAATGGCTCTAAATATTCCTTAAATAATTCTCTTCTAAATATTATTTAACTCCACAAATTAATTCCTCATTTATTCTTTAATCTACCACACTAAAAATAATATTCATTAGTTGGCGCAATTCTTCAAAAATATTTATGAAATATTCCCTACCCACCTAATCATGCAAACATGCTCCAAAAATATGAAATAAAATATTAGACACACATAAATAAATTCATAATTGAAATATTATGTTTATTTAAATCTAAAATTTATTTTAATAAATTTTAGACATAAATTAATCAAGTCAATACTTAATAATCTAGGTAAAATTGTAATCAAATATAAATTACAATTTTATCCCTAACTAGACAAAACTTATTTGTAATCAAGTCATACTTGATTTGATTTCTTGTTTTCACTTTCTTATATCCATTCTTATGTATGAGACCTTCTAGGTTCCAAATATGTTGACAATAAATATTAACTAATTAATATTTGAAGGTCAAGTACAGTATCTAGCAACATATCAAGACTACCCAAATATCTGGAAAGTCAAAGTGGTTTGACTTAACTTTTCAGCGCATGATTTATCAATGTAATTAATATCCCCTTATCATTAATGTTCTAATTTAGTAATTAGGCATGGAGTGTGTCTGCTTTATTAAATCATATTAGTTCTCTTAACCTTAGTCATTGATTAGTTGAATGAAATTTCAAATCTGATTTGCTAATTTCATTCCACCTTGCGCAACGATTTCTTAATCAATACTAATAGAGAACAATTAGAACATTTTTCCTAATTTACTTAGGGTGATAAATCCTCTCTTGATTACACAAGTATCTCCATAGAGTTCCTACTATGTCCAATTAATCGTTGCTTACTATTCATATAATGAATAATGTGAACAAAGAATCAAAACATAGTCATCCCTATATAAGATAGTTTAGTAATCCCAAGTCAAAGGATCACTTACACAACAATCACTTGAGTATTCCATAGACATAGGTAACTCTCCATATGGAATTCTCATGCAGGTCAATTTAGTGGACTTGTTTAAATAACAAGCATCTATATATTAGTTCTAGATATCACACATATCTCAGCTTATGAGAAGAGCTGCTTCCCTAGGGAAAGAACTTATTCCAGTCTCAACAACTCTAATCATCGTCTAATAATGAGGAGAACATTGATAAAAAATATTTAGAGACATTGCTTTAATGCAAATATAAAACTCATAATTATAACCACATTATAATTTATTTTGTAAAGCAATATTGTCTCATGGACTTTATCTTTTACCAAGATTCAATCGATAGAATATAAAAGATAAATAAATGCCTTTTATTAATAATTAAATATTTATTACATGAAATATTATATCCAAAAATATGACCAATCAAATTGGCTATAGGGCATATAACTAACATAAATAAGCCTTTTCCTTCAGCAAAGAAGCAGCACAGATCAATCTATCTCAAGGAGTACACTACATCTGCTCCAAAACCCTCTCTGTAGCTTGGAGCCAAAACTCTGCTGCGGAAAGCACATCATCCTTTTGACCAATAAAATCCACAGCACCATACTTCCTCAATCTCTCAATAGGGGGACGGACTGGAACAGGGGCCAGTGCGATTAGAGCCTGGGGAACAACTCCTGCTACCTGCCTCAAAGCAACAATCAATTGCTAGACTAAATCACCCTGATTAGGCCCCGAAGGACCCATAGCAGCCTACCCCGCAACCGAGGCTCGCTCTGCATCAAAACCCAAAACACCACCAGTGGCACCACCAGCTGGCATACCACCCTCTAGAGGGGCATAACTATCCACCTCCTCATTAGATAGATGCTGAGACATAACTGAATACCTACGAAGACCAACAGGTTTGCATTAGAGAGGAGTCCCCAAAAAAGACTAATATGGCATGTATTTAACTTAAATCACTTATATAATTACTCCAATCCATAAACCCTCACACCAAATCATATATCCTAGAATCGGCTAAACCTATGCTATAATACCACTAAATGTAACACCCAGCGCCTAATCCCGGAGGACTAGACGACGAACGCCACATTCAGTGCTGAAGCACTGTCTTATCTTAGTTAATAATTCTAGATCATATATTAGAAGTGGCTAAGTTTTCATAAGGAAGTAAGTAATATTTTTTATAAAATAAGGTTTAAGGAAATTCCCACGTAAAATTCGCAAGAGTTTTTCCTAAAAAGTAACTTGACACAAAGAAAATAGATACACTTCCAATATTTATATATACCTCCAAATCCCCAATACTCCAATTCAATACAACAAATCACCAACACTTCTAAATACTCATCAATTTACTTAGATTCTATCATGATATTATATCATTCATTTAGCAAATTAATTATTAACATTTCAATAAGCGCATCCGCTTATTCAGAAGGCCTGATAAGTTGAGCATGCTCACATATCGGAATAAATTTCATCTTGCTACATTTCAATCATGCATAGTAGAGCCCAAATCAAAACCATTCTTTCACAAATAACCTTCTTACTTATACCTAAGTCCTTTGCAAAACATCTCATAACTTAGCACTTATTATTTCAAAATTACTTAACTTACAACTTATAAATACTCATCAAATCTTTCATATGTTCCAAATCAAAATCATACATACATAACTTAGAATACTTAAAAATCAATGTTTAAAAAGACAAACATGTCTTACCACCTTAGGGTGGTTCGACCTCCTTAGATCATCAAAAGGGGAAAGAATTTCCTTCCATAAAACACCATAATTTAAGCTAAAAGCTTAAGGAAAACATTAAAACCATCACTTAAAAGCATTTAGTCTTAAAACTCATCTTTTCACTTTCAAACCTTCTTTAAGTTTTGGCAAAACTATTAAACATTCAAATACAAGAAAGTGGTTTTAACCATTATTAATTTACCTATGAACAAACTCATTTAAGTGGAAATCAAACTTAGAAATCAAAGGAAGCATAGTGTCCTTCACCTACCATAGGTTCGGCCACTCTTCCAAATCAAAAGGGAAAATGTTTCTTTTTAAAATAACCACATTAATATTAAGGAAAACCATTCAAGAACACATTAAAAAAATAAAAGAACACAAAAACATGAAACAAAACCAAGGGCTCTTCCTCCTAAGGAGGTTCGGCCACTCTTGGTTAAAGTGGAGAGAGATGTTTCTCTTCCCATTCAAACATTCCTTCATGGTTAGAAATCATAGAAAATCATATAAAAACAATCAAATAACCAATTCCCCAACACAATTCATAAAATCTTCAAAAATAATTCAAAACCTAAAAATTGAAAACTTGAAGAAAATGAAAGGGAAATGAAAGTATTATTGCACTAACCTCTTAAAGAAGCATGGAAAGCCTCAATCCTTGGCTTTCTCCTTCCTTTTGGAAGAGGGTTCTCCAACTTCTTCAAAGTAGGAAAAGTAAACAAAAGAATCAAGAATTAACAAAAGAAATAGATTGAGCATGATTTAATGCATCAACTACATGTCCTAAGCATGAATTCTACTTATTAATTCACAAAACTCAAAAATCACAACTTACTTCCTTTAATGGAAACTCAAAATTTCTTAGCTTAGGACTCCAAATTCTTACTCCTTTTACTTAATTCTTAAGGTTTAATCACTAAAGTTTGATTTAATTTGGTAGTTTAGTGGTAGTTTACAGGTAAAGAAATTGAAGAAAAAGGAGGAGAAGAAGAAGAAGAAGAAGAAGAAGAAGAAGAAGAAGAAGAAGAAGAAGAAGAAGAAGAAGAAAATGACGTGGAAGAGGTGGAGGAGATGAATGAATAGTGTTGATGAGTTGTCCACTTTAAGGGGCAAAGTCAAACTTGACTTCTCAATTTTATGTCAAATTGATGGCTAAGATCAAGTCTCTAGTATTCTCATCTAAGGGCTCTAAGTATTTACCAAATAATTCTCCTCTAATTATTATTTAACTCCACCAATTTATTATATTAACTCTATAAAAATAATTCCTTAACATACTACACTAGATACACTATTCATTAAATCCCTTAATTCTCCAAAAATATTCATGAGATATTTTTTACCCACCTAAATCATGTGAACATGCTTCAAAAATATTAAATGAAATATTAGACATGCATAGTAATTTTTTGGACCAAAATAATACCAAGTCCTGGACCGATGGTACTATTCATAGACTGGTAAGTCACTATTACCGACACTGAAAATAATTCACCAAAACGGACTGTTACAAAGGACCTACAAGTACTATGAGCACTAGGATAGGGATTGTTTGATGTAAGAAATGTAACAAGCTAGGCCATAACATGAGGACCTGCCAACCTTGAACAGCAACTCAACAAGTCAATTCTGCCTTATCATGCCAACAATTTCATAATACATTTTGTGAGATTTCTTATTAAGGCCTTATTGTATGGTATAACTGATCCTTATTCATTTTTAGTGCTCTTTTGCATAAAAGGAAAAGAGCTAGATCAGCCACAGTAGATGCCTCAGCTGGTGCAACAAGTTTGTCTGAACTAGTACATGAACAACAATAGCAGTAGCACAGTCACGTTTTGGGGATTTTTTATTTTGAAAATGCTGCACTTTTTGCTTTTGTATTTGCAAACTATTGTGTAAATGTTAGTTTACATATTAATATAGATGCATAAATTATTTTTTGGTCAAAGATTCAGTGGAATTTGTAATCAAAAATCTGCTATAAACAATGTTGTAGATTTCTTATGGTGAATACAGGATAAAACAATGTATGACAATGACATTTGTAATCAATGAATGGCTTTTCCTTAATTTGCTTATAGGTGCACTGATGATATATATTAATTTAGCAATTAAAAAGATGCAACATAATAATTTATCGTATAATTCATTCCTTTTCATTTCACATCAAAAAGTAGGTACCAAAAGGATAACTAAATTAGCATCCTATTACACATATAAATCTACCACAATAAACACCAAGTCTTCACAAACAAATGTCAAATTGCCTAATTAACTACACACCAACCTTCATAGGACAACCAATTAAAGCCCTTCAGCATAGATGGAAAGAAAGCAACCAACACTCTACTTCATCCTTACAAGCAAAACCAACAAAATTGCAAAGTTCAGAATAGTGCAAATCAGGTAGATGCCTACAATCATCTTCAAACAGTTTACAGATCCTTCCACTCTCTCAACCTTCCCCATTATCCTCCTAATTTCTTCATTTTGATGAACAACAACATCTTTCAAGTCCATCATATCTCTCAACATGCTTCTGCATTAGGTGACTTCACCTTTTGTATCTCGTGCCTTCCTTGTGTTCATACTCGCCCTTGAAGGCTCAAATGCGTCTGTAACCTTACACTAGCCAAGAAAACTACCACATTCGTTATTTTTGCAGTAGTAATACAGTCTATTTTTATTCTTGCTGGTCTATGAAATCCTAATCCTTACTTTCCTTCCACATTTGTAGAACGAGATCAAGTACCTTCTCTCCCAGCCATTATTGTTTCTTGATGTAGACATGGGTGAAGAATAAACAAAGCATCGAGATAAGAAATCAAAAACCATAACTTTTTCTAATCCAAAACTTCTTTTTTCATTCTTTTCAATCACTTGCGCGAAAAAGGAAGGACACATTTTTTTCAAAAAGAAATAAGTACAACTCACCACAAGGTTATTTGAGTAATTACATTTTCATTTCTCTCCTCTGACGACACATTTTCCGTTGACTTAACGCCTAAAGTGGGAGATTTAGGACGAAAGGGCAACTTGTTGTAACAGAAGCATAATTTAGGCATACGGAAGTGTATTTTCCAATATGCAGGGACACATGTGTTAACTTACATATTTTATAGGAACAAAATCGTAGTTTCCCATTAATAAAATACTATAATTCACTATTCACTAATTATCTAAATTCTCCAAATAAATGCATAACTTGTTTCCTATCCATAAAAAATCATGCATGCATACTTCAAAAATATTAAATAAAATATAAAACATAAATAGTAATTTTTCAGATCGAAATAATACCTATTTTCGGATAGGCGGTACTATTCACAGACCGATAAACTACTATTTCAGACTCTAAAAAATAGGTCGTTACAATTTGAATCGTGTGTGTGTGTGTGTGTATTTTGTAATATGTTGAATATTTAGAATATGCGTGAAATGTGACTTTGTTAAAGAAAGAATGGAATAACATGATATAACTGAAAGAATGCTTAAGATGGATGAATGTCTTATATTTGCCTTCTTAGTAATGTTTGAAAGGTTGAATGAATTTCCTTGTTTGGAAACTATATATGAATGATATGAGTATGCCTATTATTCATAGCTTAAGAATATCTTGATTGGACTCTTTATCTATTATGCTTTGCTTGAAATGTTCTTATTTAAAATTCTCATTACTTCGGGGACTTGGAGCACCACTAAGCCTTATTGTTTAGGTCGTTGAGTTTATCACATGCATGTATATTGGATAAATGATGTTGGGTAGAAGAGAGCTTTTGTATCCGAGTTGTACATTATTTTGATAGTGTTGGTGTTACTATATTTGGCTAGTTTATATTCTAGCATTCATTTCATGTATTCAATTATCGGAGTTAATCTTTATATTTGAAGATTGATTTGTAAATTGTTAGAATATATAATTATGGATAGTTGATTTGTAGAATGTGTATGAGATGATTAAGGATATCTACGATGAATGCTTTCGCAATGTAATTGTAGATTAGAGAATCACTGTCTTAGCATGATTTATTATGATGGTTTGATATTTTCATAGTAGATGAGAATTGCTCATTTCAATATATTGGACTTTGAACGTTGAGTCGCTACTTGCGTTACAAAATTATTGTTGTAAATTGAAGGTTCTTAATAAGTCATATTTTATAGACACTCTTGAAAATTTTTATGCAAGAATTTCTTTAAGTTTATTCTAAGTACCTTGGGTTCTTTAGCATTGACATTTAAACATAATTAATTCATGACATTTAATTAAGTTATGACTTAAGCATGTTTATATCTATGCCTTCGACACAGAATGTGGCGTTCGTTGTCAAAGCTTGCATGCGGTGAGTGTTACAACACAGTCCATCATAGAGTGAGTATTCGGCCAATTCAGTCAATTTGAGAAAATTTTTTAATCCAAATAAATTAAGCAAAATTTTCTTTATCTAACCGAATTTAACTGAACAATTTTGGTCAAATTGATTTTGATTATTAACCAAACTGAAGTTAAAGAAAATAAAAACTTATTAACCAACTGACTTTACCTAAAATTGATGATTAACCAAAATAAAAATTAACTGAAGTTATTAATCCCAACTTAATCAAAATAATAATTGAAAATTTTAATTTTATTATTACTTAATCAAAATAAAGTAGTTTTCAAAGTCGATTAATTTGATAATTTGGTTAATTAACTTTTAACAGATTACAGAAATTTAAATTTTTTAATAGAACTTTTAACCGAACATTTATTCACCGAATAGAATTGACTAAATTAACTAAATTAATTGAATTAGCTGAATTAACCAAACCGAATGCTTACCCCTAATCCATCCTCGAGCAGTCAATCAAATCAAGTACCCATCCCCTTCAACACTAGCATCAACATCCAACAACCATACCAGCTTTACATAATTTAATTTATATTCTAAATAATATAATTTATTAATCCTTGTATATATGTACATCTATTAGCATTTATGCATAATTAACTTTCATCATTAACTCTTGTCTAATATCTTTAATTGGTCTTTGTACATTCAAAGCAATATATCTCTAAATCAAGAGGAATTATGTAAATGTCTTTCTTTCGCCATATCAATATAAGCGATGGCGAAGCTAGAAATATTTTTTAGTGAGATCATTTTATTTAATTTTATTTTTAATGGGATCAGTTAGATTAAAATTCTAAAATTTTTCCCTTAATATATTTATTTCTAATTTTGTATTAATTTTATTTTATTTGATAAATTTTTTTTAAAAAATTAAGTGGGGTCAATTGAATCTACTTCACATAGTTTCGTGTGGCCGCTGAATGCAAGAACCAAATTTCAAAGGCTTAGTTTGAAGGTTTTTAGATTAAACATTTATATTAAACAAAAGTATAGCTATAACTAATAAGATAACATTACCTTATAGCTAATTTGGGCCTTATTTATATTCTAAAAGGCCACGCGCGTCCGCTTATTCAGAAGGCCTGATAAGCCTAGCATACGATCATAGTTTTCACATAACAGAATGACTTGATAAGCCGAGCATGCTCATGTACCGAAACAAATCTCATCTTACTACATTTCAATCATGCATAGTAAAGCCCAAATCAAAACCATTCTTTTACAAATAACCTTATTACTTATACATAAGTCCGTTGCAAAACATCTCATAACTTAGTGCTTATTATTTCAAAATTACTTAACTTATTACTTGTGAATACTCATCAAATCTTTCTTATATTCCAAATCAAAATCATATCTCTTAATACACATACATACATAACTTAAAATACTTAAAAATCAATGCTTAAAAAGTCTAAAACACGCCTTACCACCTTAGGGTGGTTCGGCCTCTTTAGGTCATCAAAAGGGGAAAGAATTCCATTCCATAAAACACCATAATTCAAGCTAAAAGTACTTAAACAAAGCATTAAAACCATCACGTAAAAGCATTAGTCTTAAAACTCATCTTTTCACTTTCAAACCTTCCTTAAGTTTTGGCAAAACTCTTAAACATTCAAATACAAGAAAGATGTTCTAACCATTATTAATTTACCTATTAACAAACTCATTTAAGTGGAAATCAAACTTAGAAATCAAAGGAAGCATAGTGTCCTTCACCTACCCAAGGTTCGGCCATTGTTTCAAATCAAAAGGGAAAATGTTTCTTTTCAAAATAACCACATTAATCTTAAGGAAAACTATTCAAGAACACATTAAAAACAAAAGAACACAAAAGCATGAAACAAAACCAAGGGCTCTTCCTCCTGAAGAGGTTCGACCAATCTTGGTTAAAGGGGAGATAGATGTTTCTCTTCCCATTCAAACATTTCTTCATGCTTAGAAATCATAGAAAATCATATAAAAACAATTAAATAACCAATTCCCTAACACAATTCATAAAATCTTCAAAAATCATTCAAAACCTAAAAATTGAGAACTTAAGAAAATGAAAGGGGAAAAGAAATATTACTGCACTAACCTTAAAGGCAGGCCTAAAGAAGCTTGGAAAGCCTTAATTCTTGGCTTTCTCCTTCCCTTTGGCAGAGAGTTCTCCAACCTTTCAAAGTAAGAGAAATTTACATTAAAATCAAATATTGACACAAGAAATAAGTGGAGCATGATTTAATGGATCAATTATAAGTCTAAACCTTGAATTCTACTTATTAATTGACAAATTGACATATTCACAACTTACTCTTTCTTGGTAAAGACTCAAATTGCTTAACTTAAAACTCCAAATTCTTACTCCTTAGCTTGGGTCTTAGTGTTTGTTTGCTATTTTAAGGCTTAAACTAGGTGATTTGGTGAAGTTTAGAGGTAGAGAAATGAGAAAAAATGGAGAAGAACAGAGAGAGAAAGTGGCGTGGAGAAGAGAGGAAGAAGATGATGGAATAGTGTTGGTGAGTGGTAACTTTTAAGTAGAAAAGTCAAATTTGGCTTCTTAAGTTTATGTCAAATGGATGGCTATGATCAAGCCAAGGTATTCTCATCTAATGGCTCTAAATATTCATCAAATAATTCTCCTCTAATTATTATTTAACTCCACCAATTAATTAAATTAACTCTATAAAAATAATTCCTCAATTATTTCTTAACATACTACACTAGAAAACAGTATTTATTAAATGCCTTAATTCACCAAAAATATTCATGAAATATTTTCTACCCTCCTAAATCATGCAAACATGCTCCAAAAATATTAAATAAAATATTAGACATGCATAGTAATTGTTTCGGACCGAAATAATACTAAGTCTCGAACCAATGGTATTATTCACAGACCGATAAATCACTATTACCGACACTGAAAATGACACTGAAAAATGAACTGTTACAGTTCTCCCCCCCTTAAAAGAAATTAGTCCTTGAATTTCACTTGATGTAAATAGCTGAGGGTGCTGTTGTCGGATATGGTCTTCTCTTTTCCACGTAGCTTCCTCTGTCTTATGATTCCTCCATAGGACCTTTACTAGAGGTATTTTCTTATTCCTTAATTCCTTAACCTCTCTAGCAAGTATCCTTATGGGTTCTTTCTCATATGTTAAATCTAGCTCGATGGTGATAGACTCGACTGAAATAAGATGCGTAGGATCTGATCTGTATCTCCGTAGCATGGATGCATGAAAAACATTATGTATCCTATCCAAGTATGGTGGTAAAGCTAGTCTATAGGCTAATGGTCCCACATGCTCTAAGATCTCGTATGGACCTATAAACCTAGGACTATGCTTACCCTTCTTACCAAATCTCAAAACTTTCTTCCATGTAGATACATTCAAGAACACTCTATCTCCCACTGAATACTCGATAGCCTTCCTCTTATGACTTTTAACGATCTGAAGCTGCTTTCAATCTTTCCTTTATGACTCTAACCTTATCCTCCACACGGTTCAAATTAGGACCCACTATCTTACCCTCGCTGAGCTCCGTCCAACACAGAGGTGTCGTACACCTCCTACCATACAAAGCCTCAAATGGAGCCATCGAAATACTCGAGTGATAACTACTATTGTAGGCAAACTTGACAAGCCGAATTTACTTTTCCCAACTGCCCTCAAACTATATCACCCAAGCCCTTAACATATCCTCAAGCACCTGAATCACGTGCTTTGACTGACCATCTGTCTACGGATGGAAGACTGTGTTGAAATGCAGTCTAGTACCTAGAGCCTCATGTAGCTTCTTCCAAAACCTCAAAGTAAATCTCAGGTCTCTATTAGAGATAATGGAAGAAGGAACTCCATGAAGTCTTATAACCTCAACAATGTAGAGTTCTACCTACTACTCCATTGTGTAGTCGGTCCTAACAGGAAGAAAATGTGTTGATATAGTCGATCTATTAACTATGACCTAAATAGCATATTTCTTCCTAGGTGTAGTAGGCAAATCAACCACAAAATCCATAGTCATACTATCCCATTTCCACTCTGAAACAGAGATAGGGTGTAGCAAGCCCGATGGGACTTGATGCTCTACCTTAACCTATTGACAGGTGAAGCATCTCAATACAAAATCTGCAATGTCCCTTTTCATAGCCGACCATCAATACTGCACTCTCAGATCCTAATACATCTTATTACTGCCTGGATGCATAGAATACGGACTATTATAGGCTTCCTCTAAAATACTCCTCCTCAAATATGAGATCTTAGGCACAAAAATTCGATCCCCAAAATATAAGCAGTCATCTCTAATCTCGAATCTCTTCTTCTTACCCTCTCTAACTAAGCCTTCCTATAGGGCAATAGTCTCATCACCCTACTGTGCATCTTTGATCTATTGAAGTAAGTTAGGTCTTATCCTAAGCTCTACTACAAGAGCACATCTCTAGCCACTGATAATTGAATATTCAATGTACGAAGGGCAACTAAGGACTTCCTGTTGAGTGCATCTGCAACTACATTAGCTTTACCTGGATGATAATCAATGGTGAAGTCTTAATTCTTAAGTAGCTCTAACCATCTACGCTACCTCAAGTTAAGCTCTCTTTGCGTAAATAGATACTTAAGGCTCTTATGATCTGTATACAAATGACATCTCTCACCATATAGGTAATGCCTCTAGATCTTCAAGGAAAAGACAATAGTTGCTAACTCTAAATCATGGGTAGGGTAGTTCTTCTCATGTGGATTAAGCTATCGGGAAGCATAAGCAACTACCTTGCCCTCCTACATAAGTACCCAACCCAGACCATTATGCGAAGCATCACTATAAACATCATAAGGTTTGCCTAGTGTTGGCTGTGTCAAAACCGGAGCCTCAGTAAGCATCACCTTAAGCCTCTCAAAACTATTCTGGCATCTATCAGTCCACTCGAAACGGACATCCTTATGAACAAGTCTAGTCAAAGGGGCTGCAATAAGGGAAAGTCGCTTGACAAAACTCTTGCTATATCCAGCAAACCTAAGAAACTGCGGTTCTCTGTGACATTCTTAGGTGGCTTCCACTCAAGCACTGCTTCAATGTTCTTCGGATCTACCCGAATACCCTCTATAGAGGCGATATGTCCTAAGAAAGTGATCTCAGTAAACCAAAACTCACACTTACTGAGCTTAGCATACAACTGTTGGTCTCTCAAAGTCTGCAAAACTGTCCATAGGTGGTGATCATGATCCTCTCTAGTCGGAGAGTACACCAAAATATCATCAATGAAGACCACCATAAACACTGCTGGAGTGTTAGTCAGCCCAAATGGCATCACCAAAAACTCATAGTGGCCATAACGAGTCCTAAAAGCAGTCTTAGGCATATTTGATTCTCTCACACTCAATTGATGATACCCTAATCTCAAATCAATCTTTGAGAACATTGTGGCCCCTCTCAACTGATCAAATAAATCATCTATCCGAGGCAATGGATAATGATTCTTCACGGTCACCTTATTAAGCTGCCTGTAGTTGATGCATAATCTCAAAGTGCCATCCTTTTTCTTCACAAACAATACTGAAGCGCCCCCAGGGGATACACTAGGTCGAATAAAACCTTTGTCGAGCTACTCCTGAATCTGGATCTTTAACTCTCTCAACTCAGTAGGAGCCATCCGATACGAAGAAATAGATATCGGTGCAGTACCCGGCATAACCTCAATACTAAACTTAACCTCTCTCACAGGAGGTAAACTAGGCAAATCCTCAAGAAATACATCTGAAAAGTCACATACCGTCCGAATCTCATGACCACTAGGAGATCTTTGCTTAGGCTCAAGTACACAGGTTAGGAATTCGTCACAGCCATGCTGTATCGTCCTCCTAGTAGTATTGGCTAAATTAACATTAGAGAGGGAATCTATCCTCTCACCCACAACTACAATCTCCTCTCCAGATGGAGTCTAAAGTGTAATCCTCTTACATCTACAATCAACACTAACCCCATACTGTGACAGCCAATCTATGTCCAAAATCATGTCGTTTTCCCGAGAACACATGCCCATGAATGACTATAGGGCAATCTCTAAACACACGGTCAACTACTATGCTCTGACCCAAAGGACTAGTGACCTCAATAATGTGCTCTAGTGTGTCAGCATACATACTACTCAGTCTACCCACATTTATGCATATATATGAATGCGTGGAGCCTAGATCAATCAAAGCAAGTGCAAAGGTGTCAAAGATGGAGAAAATACCTATGATGACGTCCAGAGCATCCTGCTCCTCCCTAGTCCTGATAGCATAGGCCCTCGCCAGTGCTCTAACCTCCAGTCTATCCATGTTCTCAAAAATTGGTCTCTAACTCCCAGTACTGTGTGCATCACCACGGCCTCTACCTCTGCCTCTCTGAACATAGGGATCTGGCCTCCCAACCTAGCGAACTGAGCCAATAGCTATCAATGAGCAATCCCTAATCATATGCTCAGTGGATCCACATTTAAAGCAAGCGCCCATAGCTCTCTAGCACACCCCAACATGTCTCCTACCACACTGGGTGCAAGTCGATTAATCTGACCATGCAACACCTCCACCACTAACAACAGATGTAGCCTGAGGAGCTGATCTAGCATATGAACCCCAACCAATTCTTTGACCTGATCTAACTTCAATCTATGGTTCACCTCTAAACCTCTTGCTATTAGACTAGACCCCAAAAATCAATCTTTTGTGGAAGAGATTTTATGGGTTCTCTAACCATGCAACACCTCCACCACTAACTTCAATCTATTGTGGAAGGCACATCATCTTTTTTACCCATAAAATCAATAGCACCATACTTCCTCAGTCTCTTGAAAGGGGAGATGGATTGAAATAGGGGCTGGTGCGACTAGAGCCTGAGGAACAGCTCCTGCTACCTGCCTTAAAGCAACAACTGACTGCTGGACTAAATCACCCTAATTACGCCCCGCAGGACCTGCAGCAGCCTGCCCCGCAGGACTTACAGTAGCCTGCCCCGCAGCCGAGGCGCGCTCTGCATCAAAACCCAAAACACCACCAGCGACACCACCAACTGGCATACCATGCTCTGGAGGGGCATAACTATGCACCTCCTCATCAGACAGGGGATGAGACATAACTGAATACCTAGAAAGAACAACAGGTTCGCATAAGAGAGAAGTCCCCAAAACAAACTAATATGACATGTATTTAACTAAATCACTTATATAATTACTCCAATAAGATAAACTCTCACACCAAATCATATATCTTAGAATCGCCTAAACCTATGCTCTGATACCACTAAATGTAACACCCACAGCCCAATCTCAGAGGACTAGATGATAAATGCCACATTCAGTGCCGGAGCACCGCCTTATTTTACTTATTAATTCTAGATCATATATTAGAAGAGGCAAGGTTTCATGAGGAGGCAAGTAATATTTTTTTATAAAATAAGGTTTAAGGAAATTCCTATGAAAAATTCGCAAGAGTCTCCTTTAAAAATCAACTTGCCACACAAATAAAAAAGATACACTTTCAATATTTATATCTATCTCCAAATCCCTAATACTCTAATTCAATACAATAAATCACAAGCACTTCTAAATACTCATCAATTTACATAGGTCCTATCATATTATTTTACCATTCATTCAGCGAAATATTTATTAACAATCATACACCATAAATTCACAAAAGATAATATTACTTAATTAATCACATATCTCATCAAATACAAATTCAATATTTACAACCTCAATACTGTTTACAATATTCCTATACATGCCATAATTACATTTCATTACATATCCTACCCAAAAATAGAATTTCTACTTTGATGCTACTCCTCCAGTCTTCAGGTAGCATCCACCGCTCTTAACCTACGTGTGATAAAAATCAATGCGCTGAGTGGAAAACTCAATGGTGCTAAATAATTATTGATAAAATAGCAAAAGATTGCCAAAGCAACAAATCTTAAATATAATTTAGAATACTCAAATCAAATATAAAATAAGTACCAAAGACGTACTAATTAAATTAAAATATTTCAAAAATCATAAAGAAGATCATTCTTAAAAATCAGTTCATAATCTGACAAAAGTAAGTAAAATTTCGTAAATACAAATATATCTCCGATTTCTTTATAACCGAATAAGATTGCATTCTTAGTTAAGGGCTCATAGATATGCAGAAAGAAATATAAATAGATTGGATTTCAGAATCACAAAATAACTGAATCCCAGAATTGTGGCCTGTGAAAGCGCCACCACATATTAGAAACGAGGCCTGTGGGAGAGCCCCTAATGGCCTATGAAAGCGCCACACACAAAATAATAAGCGTGTTCGCTTATTCAGAAGGTCTGATAAGCCTAGCATATGATAACAGCTTTCACATAATAGAATTGCCTAATAAGCTGAGCATGCTCATGTACCGAAACAAATCTCATCTTACTATACTTCAATCTTGCTTAGTAGAGCCCAAATCAAAACCATTCTTTTACAGATAACCTTGTTAGTTATACATTAGTCCTTTACAAAACATCTCATATTTCAAAATTACTTAACTTACAACTTGTAAACACTCATAAAATATTTCTTATATTCCAAATCAAAATCATATCTCTTAATACACATACATACATAACTTAAAATATTTAAAAATCATTACTTAAAAAGACAAAAACACACCTTACCACCTTAGGGTGGTTCGGCCTCTTTAGGTCATCAAAAGGGGAAAGAATTCCCTTCCATAAAACACCATAATTCAAGCTAAAAGTACTTAAACAAAACAATAAAACCATCACATAAAAACATTAGTCTTAAAACTCATCTTTTCACTTTCAAACCTTCTTTAAGTTTTGGCAAAACTCTTAAACATTCAAATACAAGAAAGAGGTTTTAACCATTATTAATTTACCTATTAACAAACTCATTTAAGTGGAAATCAAACTTAGAAATCAAAGGAAGCATAGTGTCCTTCACCTACCCAAGGTTTCGCCACTCTTCCAAATCAAAAGGGAAAATGTTTTCTTTCAAAATAACTACATTAATCTTAAGGAAAACCATTCAAGAATACATTAAAAACAAAAGAACACAAAAGCATGAAACAAAACTAAGTGCTATTCCTCCTAAGGAGGTTTGGCCACTCTTGGTTAAAGGGGAGAGAGATGTTTCTCTTCCCATTCAAACATTCCTTCATACTTAGAAATCATAGAAAATCATATAATAACAATCAAATAACCAATTCCCTAACACAATTCACAAAATCTTCAAAAATCATTCAAAACCTAAAAAATGAAAACTTAAGAACATGAAAGGGGAAAAGAAATATTACTGTACTAACCTTAAAGGCAAGCTTAAAGAAGCTTGGAAAGCCTTAATCGTCACCTTTCTCCTTGCCTTTGTTAGAGGGTTCTCTAACCGCTTGAAAGTAAGAGAAATTTACATTAAAATCAAAAATTGACACAAGATATAGATGAAGCATGATTGAATGCATCAATTACAAGTCTAAATCTTGAATTCTACTTATTAATTCCCAAATTGACAAATTCACAACTTACTTGTTCTTGGTAGAGACTCAAATTCCTTAATTTATAACTCTAAAATCTTACTCCTTAGCTTGGGTCTTAGTGCTTGTTTGCTATTTCAAGGCTTAAACTAGGTGATTTGGTGAAGTTTAGAGGTAGAGAAATAAGAGAAAGTGGAGGAGAATGGAGAGAGAAAGTGGCGTTGAGAAGAGAGGAAGAAGATGATGGAATAATGTTGGTGAGTGGTAACTTTTAAGTAGACAAGCCAAATTTGGCTTCTTAAGTTTATGTCAAATGGATGGCTATGATCAAGTTAAGGTATTCCCATTCAATGGCGCTAAATATTCATCAAATAATTCTCCTCTAATTATTATTTAACTCCACCAATTAATTAAATTAAGTCCATAAAAATAATTCCTCAATTATTCCTTAACATACTACATTAGAAAACACTATTCATTAAATGCCTTAATTCACCAAAAATATTCATGAAATATTTTCTACCCTCCTAAATCATGCAAACATGCTCCAAAAATATTAAATAAAATATTAAACATGCATATTAATTTTTTCAGGCCGAAATAATACCAAGTCCCAGATCGATGGTACTATTCACAGACTAGTAAATCACTATTACCGACACTGAAAATGACACTGAAAAATGGACTGTTACAATATTCTAATAAGATAAATGTTTTTCTATGTTAGGATTCAGAGAGCGATTCGTTGCTGATAGATAGTATGAAGGGTGATGGCCTAGGTGATAATTTTAACCTACCTGAAGAATAATTTGATGCAAATTAAGGAGAGATTGGGGATGCCCCTGAGGATCCTGATGTTCCCCTTGCCCTAGTTGTTGACCCTATAGCTCAACAGATGGCTGCTTTATTGAGACAGATGGTAAGTAACTTACAGCAGCAGCCAATTAGGGAGTATGATAACTTAGTAATGTATGGGGCCATAGAGTTTTTAGGCACTACTGATCCGATGATGGCTGAACAATGTTTAGAGAGAGTTGAGAGGGTTTTTATATAGCTCTAGTGTAATGATGCTCAGAGGTTTGATTATGCAGTCTCACTACTTTAGAAAGATGCATATGAGTGCTGGAAGACGGTTCCTAGAAGCAAAGAACAACCACCAGTTCTTACTTGCAAAGATTTCCTGGCAGAGTTTAGGAAAAAGTATGTGCTGTCTACTTATGTGGATGCTAGGATAGAAGAGTTTTTGCATCTCAAACAGGATCACAGGACTGTAGCTGAGTAAGAGAGGGAGTTTACTCAACTGAGTTATTATGCTGATAGTATGATGGTTACAAGTAGAGATAGATGCAAAAGATTTGAACAAGGATTGAAGCCTAGTATCAAGAGTTATGTAATCAGTTTTGAACACGAGAACTTTTCTGCATTGGTATCACAAGCCCTAAGTCTAGAAAGGTTAATCAGGAGGAGGTTACAAAGAAAGAGAAGAGTGTCAAGAGGAATTTTTCAGGGACTAGTAGCTCTATTAATAAGAAGAGAAGATTCTTTTGTTCATTTCCTTCTAGATCTAGTAATGTCAAGCCATAGAGTCAGAGGCAGTTTAGACCACCATTATCACCTCCACGAGCACCATTGCCACCTCCATGCGTTCCTTCAGTTATTGATAGTTGTGTTCATTGTGGTAGAAATCGTGGGGGTGTGTGCTAGTTGGCCTCGAGAGCATGTTATAACTATGGCGAGGTTGGACATTTTGTAAGGGAATGCCCTAAACCTAGGGTTACTACACCTTACACAACTACATAGAGGTCAGAATAGAGACCTGCAGCCAACTATGGATCTTCTCAGGCTGCAAGAAGAGGTGGAGGTGGAGTAGAGGTAGGGCTAATTGTGAATACTCAAATTTTGAGGCTCAAAAGGCCAGTTTTGAGAATTCTCCGGAATGAGAAAAACTAGGAGGTCTGTCGGCCACAGCGGTGGCAGCCGCCCTTAACGGCGGCGTTAGCCGCTGCGGCGATAGCCGCTATCGCCGGTGGCGACAGCGGCTGCGGTCGTCCTTGAATACTCAATTTTTTAGGCTTAAAAAGCCTATTTTCCCGGACTGCAAACAGCCCGGCCGGACCAAAGGCCATTTTGGAAATTCATCGAAAGCATGCCAATATGGTACTTGAAACG
>CANUEP010002855.1:0-37721 GCA_947857235.1 Jatropha podagrica
AACTCCAGAATAGGTTCCTTGTTAATTGGTTTAATTTAGGTGACCAAATAACAAACAAGAATGCAGAAATTAAAAATGCAGAAAAGCAGTAAAGAAACGCAAGGAGCGTAAGGGAGAAAGGGAATGTCCGTCAACACAGACTGTGCCTTGAAAACGGAGCCCGGGACTGAAATTTATAGGCGAAAATGGACCCGAGGGCAGGCGTGCCCGCCTGCAGGGCGGGCGTGACCACCCTGATTGGGCGGGATCACGCCCTGATCGGGCGGGATGACCGCCGGCCAGGGCGGGCCCGACCGCCCTGCCAGGGGGGCGTGACCGCCCTTTCAGGGCGGGCACGACCGCCCTGACAGGGCGAGCGCGACCGCCCTGATGGGCGGGCGCTACCGCCCTAGCTGGGGCGGGTGCGTTCCACCCTCTCTCTCTTTTCCACTTCCGGAGGCTTTTTCGGAAGTTTCGGACCTCCGAAAAATATTCCGGGACCAGTTCTGCGATCCTCGTAATTTTTCGGACGTTTCAAGTACCATATTGGCATACTTTCGATGCATTTCCAAAATGGCCTTTAGTCCGGCCGGGCTATTTGCAGTCCGGGAAAATAGGCTTTTTGAGCCTAAAAAATTGGGTATTCAAGGACGACCGCAGCCGCTGTCGCTGGCGGCTGTCGCCGCCGGCGATAGGACAGCCGCCGGCGATAGCGGCTACCGCCGCCGTTAAGGGCGGCTGCCGCCGCTGCGGCCGACAGACCTTCTAGTGTCTCTCGTTCCGGAGAATTCTCAAAACTGGCCTTTTGAGCCTCAAAATTTGAGTATTCACACTTATTGTACCCTATGTCGAAAGCTATAAGAGGCTCCACCTGAAACTGCTCTTTTCCTTTTCTTACTGTCCTATTTACATTTGTCTCATTAACATTTACCTTGCCTCTACATCCCTCTCTCCCCCTATCTCTGCCCCTGCCTAAGCCATTTATATAGCCTGAATACTCAGTGTCCTCAACCAACACATTATTCCACATCTGTGATCCTATCAAAAGTTCTGCCCCCTACCACTACCTGTATCCTATATATTTTCAATGCCAGCACCTGCACTTTCTTGCTTAATAATAATCACATCTCCAAGGTCTCTACTTATCTCATTCTGTGATCCTATATTACTTTCTACATCCCCAACACCATTGTCTGGAACTTTCCTATTCTCATGTTATAGATTTTCATGATGTTAACCCATATTGTTTGCTACCTGACTCTGGAATGCAATTAGCATAACAACACTTAGTTCACCTTGCTTTCTAACCAAATTCAGTTCAACATAAGCAGTGTCCTTGAATCTTTCAAACATTACATTCACATATGCATCTTTCTCTATACAATAATTTTCAGAACATCTAACATCCACATTATCATCTTTTATCTTATGAACTTTGCATACATTTTATAAGAGAACAATGTAGCTCATTCTGTCAAGTTGTGCATTGTACAAATACATAGTATCCAACTTCATATATGACCCTAGTAGTGTAACTTTCAGGTAAAGCCATGAAATTCAAGTTTTCCTATATTTCAATTTAGCGCAAATGTTAAAAATAAGCATTAAAAAATAATGTATGCAGAAACCTTAAATGCATTCTCAATATAGAAATAAGAAATCATAAAGATGCTAGAGTGTTCTAATATACCAAAAATCATCATCATAAACATCCTTAAAAATATGGATTTTTAATTTTTTAAAGAAAAAACTAAAATGGTCTCAGTTTCTCTTACTCACCTCAAACAAGAAGCTTTAAGACTGTGATTCCACGCAAACGAAGCATTCTAAGATACGACTAGTCATTTCGTATCGTCAAGAAACAATATTTTCTAGAAAATTTCTTCAAAACATGAACTAGTGATTGAGAGGCTTTTGGAGTGACAATTTTTTTTTTTTTTTTTTTTCTTGAAGAATGAAGTGGGTTTAGCATTTCATTTCCCTCTCTTGGAAGGTCATATTCATCCATGTCAGCGAGCAATAGGTGTTTTAGTATTTTCGTCTATAACTAATGGCAAAACACCCTATTTTTAGATAGGACTTTTTAATTAAACGAGATCAAATGTCACAGACTAGTTATATATTACATAAAATGTAGGGGATGAGTTAGATAATTATGGAATACTTGAGGGACTAAATAATTATTTTTTCTTTATTTTTTTGCAGAAAATAAATTGCTTATAGAAAATAAATATAACCAATCAAATTAAAGATTTATTAAAATAATAACATTATATATACTAAAACGCAACCAAGATTAACTATTTATAGCAATAGTAAGTTACCTTTTTAAACAGTGAATCACCCTTTTTACCGTTATAAAAACAGTAAATTACTTTTTTAAACAGTGAATTACCTTTTAAACAGGGAATTACCTTTTCACCTTTAGTATTTTTTATTGTTAAGATAGTCAAATTTTTTTTCCTTCTTTGTTAAAACTTAGTCACTATTTATAGAATCTGTGAATCATCCCTTTCACACTCAGTATTTTTAATTGTTAACATAGTACACATGATGCTTACCCATCTCATAGAGTTTGCAATAATGTGATGTGTAATTATCCATTTGAATGACCATATCTTTTTTTAATTAAAATATTTATAAATGAATAACTGTGAACTAATTTAATTTTTTATTTTTTTTCATATTTAATTTGTTTTCATAGTAAAAAAATAATGAACCGAAAATCCTAATTTTATTTTTTTCATAAAATATTGTTTGTAAATATAAGAAAAAGAGAAAAATGCGAAGCAAAAATACGATATATCAAACATAATAAATATAAAGTTTAAGATGATTTTTTTTCCTCCTATAATAGCATATAAAAATTGTTTTGCTATATTTTCACAATAATTTTATATATAACTGTGGAATAAATTTTATATTAATAAAATAAAACTTACGAATAAAAAGAAAACTATTATAGAAAATATTGTTTTTAAAAGAATTATTATTAAAAATATTATCGTGGAAATGATGAAAATAGAGGAAAATTCCTGCAACAAGGTTGTAGGTTATATATTATATTAATATGAATTTTATAGTATAAGATTATAACCAATCAAAATTATACTATCTTTATTTTTTAACCATTGAAATTAAAATTTTTAAAGATATTATATTATTACCATGTTTAATACTCCCTCCATTCAATTTTGTTCGCATGGTTTGAGAAAATATGCACATTAAAAATTTAATCAATAAAAATTATTTTGTCATGTTTTACCTTTAATATATTAATAAAAGTCATTCATTTAATGAAGCATCATAAAAATTATCCTGAAAAAAATAATTATTTACATATATATATTTAGAAACCTTGCAAATATTTTAGAACATCTAAAAAAAGAATAACAATCAAATAAAATAGGACGGACTTATTATATACCTTATATTGTATATAATATAGTTTTTTATTTTATCCAATAGAATTTAGATTTAAATGTGAAATTAATATGATCAATCAAAATTAAATTATCTTTATTTTTTCAATAATTATATTAAAATTTTTAATAATATTTTTATTAATCCATAAATTTAGTAGAAATATTTTTTTAAAAATTCCAATATTGCCCCACCTATTTCCACTTTATATATATTATAAAAATTATAGATATAATATATAATCATTTATAACTTTCAAAATGAAAGACAAATATTTTCAGCTCATCAGAAATTTTTATAAGCATTGAAAATAAAATTTGAAAAAGTAAAGAAAGTTTGCATTGATGGGAGATTTGAAAGAAACTTTGAAAATTGTAATTTAGTTGACTGAATACATAATTTTACCTCTAAATTTTACGAGATTAATTTTGTGACACTCTCAATTTTTATTGTTACCCATCAAACACTTGATTTTATAAAATTATACATGTTAAATACTTAAATTTATAAAAGAAATTTATTGAACACTTCAACTTGAAAATTAGATTAACTAACCTGAAAGGAGTCGATTCAGTTCGGTTATTCAGTCTAGACCGAATAATGCTCACCCTTTTTCGAACATTTAGCCAAGAACTAGCTTTCCTTCTATATATTTTGCTCAAAATTAATTATATTCAGCAATAGCGTTTTAAGTAGTTTTATTTGTTTGGTAACATAGCATTTGGACTGACTTTTACTTTTAAAGGTTATAATAACATTTTATGAAAAGTCAATTCAACTCATATAATATTTAACTTTTAATATTTTATGAGAAGCTCCTAAAACAACTAATAGTTAACAGTTAAACGCTACTAAAACAGTTAACAACTACTAAAACAGTTAATTTTGTGCAACTGGGCAATCCCCCGTTCTGTTTTAGGTTATATAATTATATAATTACCTTTGTCTGTAGGAGCATACTGTTACTGTAAATATTCTTTACGTAGCTAGCTGAGTAACTAATAACTACTAAATATTAGGTATTAATAATATTACCAAAACAAATCTTTACGTAGAAATTTTCCTGGAAAATTACCAAAGTCGCCAAGCAGTTCGTAATAATAAGGATACTAATCAAACAATCCATATGATCAACAAATAATTGAACACAATATGAAACTTAATTGCTCAAATACCATGGAAAAAAAAACTTTATCATATTGCTTTATCTGAAAAAAAAAAAAAAAAAAAGAAAAAGAAAAAGCATTGCAAAGACTGAGTTTAAATGGAACTAGCAGTAGAAATTTTGTTCCTCAGATTATTCATTATCATATTCATACAGTTTAAAGGTGAGGACATTAAAGGGAAATAGCAGCATGTTTGGACAACAATATAACTAGCTTCATGTCCTGCATTAAAGCTACTTAAGCAATGGCAGCCACTTTTGGCTGTTGGTAATAATTCCTTCCATGGAGACTTTGTGATTGGCTTCATTATACAAGATTCCCATATCATCTTTTACTTGGTTGACATTGTTCACTTGGTAAAAGGAATAGTCTTCACGTTGCAATTGAACTGGCTTGAGAAATACACCATTTACAGATTTCTGTATTTGATAAGATAGGTCGTCCCAGCTGTTCTCCCGGCTAAGTATGTCACCACGCGGCCTAAATTTTTCGCTAATTTGATCTAGTACTTTATTCTCAATATATTTGAATCGTGCAGCCTCTGACACCATTTGGATAAAAGAAACTAGAGGTTTAGCAATGTCTGCTGGTAGAGAACTTTTTTGAAGATCATAAATGTAAGTATCTAATGCCAAAACTCCTAAATCCACTTGCTCTCTATGTACCTTTGCCCTAGATTCAAAATTTGCATAGCTACCAGTAAATACTAGTGTTTGTTGCTTTGTTTCTGTGAAAAGATATTTTTTTGCATCAGCCAAAGAGTCTGGATCGTTAAAGAAATAGGAATTACTTCCAACCTTATAAGCCACTAGATATGCATTAATGACATTTAATCCTACAGATACTTCTATTTCCCCTGAATTTATGACTTTGGCTACAAAAAATTTCTGATTTGCAGCAACTGTGGTCCGCAAGACTGGTATTCCATGGCTTAAACCGCTGGAGCCAAATGCTTGTCTTAGATCTGTAATAAACTTGGCGTAGTTTTGCTTATCCTCATCAGGAATATAAGTAATGGTCAAAGTTGGAGTGGAACCGGCTGTGTAGTTTTCGTTTGATGAGAATGGACAAGCTATTTCCCTAGCGGATGCCGATCCAAATATAATAGTAGTCCAGCAAAACCATGCAGCCACCAAAATGCAGAGCTTCATGTTTCCACCTTTCATATTGATTTTACCTGTCCAAATGCTTAATGAATTGTCATACAAATAGAAACATTTGCATGAAGAAAAACAGATATCATTATATAAATATAGTTATTTAATAAAATTGCATAAAATTACAAAAATAATTAAGAAAAGAAAGAATGTGAAGTTAATGTTAGAGGAATTTATCAAAAAGATCACTTACAAAGAGAGCAAGCGAGCAAGAAGGAATTAAATGAAGAAGAGAGCGAGAGACGGTGTTTACCCTCTCTCCTATCACCTGCTTTTATAGGAAAACTGCTAGCCTTTTCTTTATTATTTATTATTATTATTGAATATCCAAGCAGGCGCAGTTCTCACAGCACGTGTATGTCGCGCTGATTCGTTGATAAATGATAGGAAAAAACAAAAGTCAATCGATAAAAGACAAACGAACATGTAACATTCCCATTTTAAAGTAATGTTTGGACATCATGTCCTTTACTGTTGCGTTAATTAACAAAGAGATGAAGAGAGTGCTAATAATTAAGATCACAAATCAATTGCATTTAATTCATATTGACGTAGCTTCATAGGATGGAGGTAATGCTGTGATGCTGTATATTTATTAGTCATGCAACACGCGATGTGCGGATTTATATATATTTATATTTTCTATTGTCTTAAATAAAATATTTTTGTACATAAAATATAGTCTAACGGTAAATATATATGTAACATGAAGATAAATTCATGTATATTCCAAAAAAAGAAAAATTCAGAAGATTGTTGTACAATTATTCACTTGGTCACCTCTTATAAATAACAACCCAAAATATAGAATGCATAAATTATGAATAATATGAAAGTGATGATATGACATTTTAGTTTTTCATTATAATTAATATTTTTGCATTTAATAAAAATTAAATTTTTTATTAAATAAAGGAGTTATAAACCGATAAATCTAATAGAGGATTTTATTACAATTAACATTTTTGCATTTAATAAATATTAAATTTTTATGGGTCAAATACATTTTCCATTTTAAACTCGTGCAATTTTGTTTGTTTTATCCGTCCTTGGACTTGTGGTTGATAGAACAGCTAGACAAATCAATAATGAACAAAGCCAAAGGGTCACGTAAGCTAGTTTCACTAGTGTATTTCAACTGCCATCCTTATTGCATTTGTGGTCCTTGTCGTGTTTAAAATAGAATTTATATTTAAATAAGAAAATTATGATGTATAACTTGCAAGAATTAGATCAAGTATTTAAGTTTAAATTCTTGTAAGACCAATTCTTATAACTCACAAAAGTTAAATACTTAAACTTACAAGAATTTTTTATTTAACACTTCAATTTGAAAAACTAGATCAATTAAATATCTATGAAAAAATTAAAAAATGTGAAAATTATTATTTTAAAACTTATTTTAACTGTATATTCAAATTAATATTTCGCATAAATGCTAAAAGTTTGAAATTTATTGTTGTTATTATGAAGAAATGTATAACATCAACAAAATTTATAAATTTAAATATACAGTAAGTCATATCGAAGTTCAAGGTGTCACACGAGTAAAGTTGCAAATTCCAAAATGAATAGATATATTCAATCTATTTTATATCAACGGATTGTTTGAAAGAAAATTTGGAAAAAAAATAGGTTTGGAAAAAATTTAGAGCATATGATTAAAGTTGCTAATAAGATGGCTGAGTTCTGTTGTCCAGCTTACTACCTTTGGCATTCTCAGAATTAGCTGTTGTGGAATCAAAAGCTTACGCCTCCTTTCTGCAATTAATTATGGCTCATGCATCATGGGAATTGAGTTAACTGTTAAAATACCTTCGTTTATGCGCTTTGTTATAATTGCGCCATATTCTTAAGTTAACCCGTCAACACCTTAATTTCATTCTTTTTTTAATAATTGAACCCGAAACTCAAAATTGAACTATAAATGCAAAAAAAATATAGAAAGGTGGGACCCATCAAAGCAAGTAGGGTTAAAGTTAACTCTCCTGGTTAACACTCCTAATCAACCTCCATCCTCTATCAATGGAGGTCACAATGCAACTGTTCTCACTACACAGGAAGCAAAATAATAATGTTGTGAAATCATTGCAGTTCAACTACTATCTAAGATAGTTTTACTCCAACTATCTTAGGGCCTTTCCATTTAAATCTGTCACTTTCCCCCCCTCCCCTTTATCAAGGTGTTCTCTTAATAAAATTTAACATAGTTTGCCCCATCCATTATAAATTATAGCTTCGTCCCTGACTTCACAGTGGGCCAATTCTCTTCTCACCCTTATCTCCTTGCTGGTACGCTTCTTTTATATAAATTTCAATGATGGCGTGATCATATGTATAGAGGACCTTGCTGGAGTGAGAAGAGGAAGGAAGGGATCGGATTATGGATGCCTACAGTCGCGATGGGAAGAGAATAAGACGGGCTTGCGTGATTTCAACACATGGACAATGAAAGTCTGTGAATGATCTGATTGGTGGTGAAGAGAAGAACAGAGAGGTAAGGGAAAGGAAGAGAAGGAAAAGGAAAGAGACAGAGGAAGCGACGTTGAAGAGAGAGAGATAACATCGTGGTGAAGAGAGAGATAATAAAAACACCATTTTCTTTAGAGTTTGGGAATGAGAAAATATGGAGGTGGGTTAAAGTGCAAAACTCACCATTGGAAGTTAACTAAGAGGAGTTAACTTCAACTTTACTTGCTTTGATGGGTCCACCTTCTATATTTTTTTATTCATTTTATAAGTTTAATTTTGAGTTTGCTGTTCAATTATAACACAAGAATGAAAATGGGGTGCGTGAGGGGTTAATTTAAGAATAGGTATAATTATAACAAAGTGCAAAGTCTATGGGAATTGCATAATTGGCAAGAAGTTCAAATTTTGTCTCAACGAAATGCTGGTTTAGGTCAAGCTGCTGGTTCAAGAATCAGGCATAGCTAGTCTCGGCCTGTGTTAGGCTGGGTTTCATGTACTGACTATGATGAAATCTTTTCGACTGATGGTAAGGTGGCATGCGGTGCTATTGTTAAAGACTCCTCTGGTAAGTTTTTATGTGCTTATCCTTCTTTGGGTTTTGAGTTTTACTCCTCTACGATAGTAGAACCTATAGCGGTCTGAGAGGCCCTTAGTTGGCTAAAACAGCAACAACTTTTTAATGTTGATTTGGAGATAGATTGTCGGAAAGTTTGTCTGACTGCAATTTTTGCAAGTACACAAAATTGCAATAAGGAATAAAGAATGAGTAGAGTATCGTCTTACAAAAATTATATACCAAGTACCAAAATTATTTTAATCTATTATTATTAAATGATAATAAAAGAGGGTATTTGTAAAAATAAAAGTAGTAGAAAAGAATTCAAATAAGTCTAATTGATGAAAAGAAATTAAGGTTTAAAAGCTACTAGGGATATTGATTTCACTTAACTCTACTCAATTTATTTTATTAGTTTGTTAATCAATTTTAATTGTTCAAGTAGGGGAAACAATCCTAGAGTCACTAACAAGCTCTCCCGATGTATTTGTAACAGTCTAGTTTTTTAGTGTCGTGAATAGTAATTTACCGGTCTGTAAATAGTATTATCGGTCCGAGACTTGATATTATTTTGGTCCGAAAAAATTACTACAAGTGTCTAGATGAACTCTAGAGTTATAGAGTAATACCTTCTGTCCGACTCTTAGACCCCGCAAAATAATGTGTGTGTCGTGCCACTTTTTGGTTTGGTCCTTGTAAATCCTAGCACTCTCATAAGCATGCATCCTCATTTCACCCACCATGTTCAATTGAAGTGCTCTCTTTTGCCCTATCTCCTTAGTGTTGAAATTCAAGAACTGTATCACCCAATACGCTTTATGTTACAACTCAATGGACAGATGACAAGCCTTACCATAAACCATTCGATATGGAGACATCCCGATTGGTGTTTTGAATGCAGTCCTATAGGCCTAAAGTACATCATCATGTTTCTTGGACCAATCCTTCCTCGATTGACCAACTGTGCTTTCAAAAATCTTTTTTATCTCTCTATTAGTTACCTCAACTTGCTCACTTGTTTGTGGATGGTAAGGAGTACCTACACGATGAGTAACACCATATTTTGCAAGGAGAAAATCAAGATACTTATTACAAAAATGCTTACCTCAATCTGTGATAATTGCTCGAGGAGTACCATGGCGCGTAAAGATGTATTTTTTGATGAAGTTTATCACGCTCTTGGCATCATTGTTAAGTAAGGCAATGGCTTTCGCCTATTTAGATACGTAATCCACCGCCACCAAGATGTATTGATTAGAATAGGAAGATGGGAATGGTCCCATGAAATCCAATCTCTAAACATCAAAGACCTCTACTTGAAGAATATTGTTCAATGGCATCTCATGTCTCTTTGAGATATTACCTAACCTTTGGCAACGATCACAAAGATGAACAAAGTTAAAAGCATCTTTAAATAAGTTAGGCCAATACAAACCGCTTTCTAATACTCGTACCGCTGTTTTGTTTCGTCCAAAATGCCCTCCACATTCAAAAGTATGACAATATTTGAGCACACTTTCTATCTCTTCCTCCGGCACACACTTTCTAAACCTTTAGTCATTATAATTTTTGAACACGAAAGGTTATCATGAAAAAAAAATTTTCTTTTACTGGTAAGAAAGGTTAGGAGGGAGAATTTTACAAGAAAGGAAATTCACTATATTAGCTTACCATGGAGTTTGCTTATTTGCTAAGAGAAGGAGATGTTCATGGGGAAAGTCTTCATTGATTTGAATCTCTTCTTTTTATTCCTTCCCCAACTCAAGCCTGGAAACTTGATCAGCCACAAGGTTTTCAATTCCTTTTTTGTCACGAATCTCCAAGCCAAATTCCTGCAAGAGAAGAATGCAACGAATTAGTCTAGGTTTTGCATTTTTTCTTTTCAAGCAAATATTTAATAGCTGAATGATTAGTATAGACTATTGTTTTAGCTCCTATCAAATATGCTCTAAATTTATCAAATGCAAAAATAATAGCCAAGAGCTCCTTTTCAGTGGTGGCATAGTTGAGTTGCGCATCATTTAAGGTACGACTAGCATAATAGATGACATGCAACTTCTTCTCCTTTCTTTGTCCAAGTACGGCTCCTACAGCAGGATCACTAGCATCACACATAAGCTCAAACGGTAAAGTCCAGTCAGGTGTGGCAATTATAGGAGATGAAATTAGTTCCTTCTTCAACTTGTAAAAAGCATTTAAACGCTCTTCATTAAAATTGAAATCAACATCTTTAACTAATAAATTACAAAGAGATTTAGTGATTTTTAAGAAGTCCTTGATGAATCTCCTGTAAAATCTGGCATGTCTAAGAAAACTTCTAACTCCTTTAACTGAATTTGGAGGTGGTAGCTTTTCAATCACTTCAATCTTTGTTTTGTTTACCTCAATTCCCTTTTTAGAAATTCGGTGCCCTAAAACAATACCTTCACTAACTATAAAATGACATTTTTCCCAATTCAAAACAAGGTTAGTGTCCTCACATTGCTGCATTACAAGAGAAAGGTTATGAAGACAAGAATCAAAAGAAAACCAAATATAGAAAAATCATCCATAAAAACCTCAATAAATTTTTCAACCATGTCATAAAATATGGACATTATACACCTTTGAAAAGTCATAGGTGCATTGCATAATCCAAAAGGCATTCTCCTATATACAAAAGTACCATAAGGGCAAGTGAAAGTGGTCTTTTCTTGATCCTCGGGGGCTATGGGAATTTGGTAATATCCCGAATAACCATCAAGAAAACAATAGTAAGGAAATTCTACAAGTCTCTCAAGCATTTGATCAATAAAGGGTAAAGGAAAGTGGTCTTTACGTATTGCTTTATTCAATTTACGATAATCAATACACATACGCCAACCTGTGACAGTTCTAGTAGGAATCAATTCATTATTATTATTAGAGATAATTGTCATACCTCCTTTCTTGGGAACAACTTGCACAGGGCTTACCCAACTACTTTCCGAAATTGGATAAATAATTCCTGCATCCAACAGTTTAATGATTTTGGCTTTGACTACTTGCTTCATGTTCGGATTCAATCTCCTTTGGTGCTCAATTGTAGGTTGGTAGTCATCCTCCATTAAAATTTTATGCATGCACACACTTGGATTTATTCCCTTCAAATTTGAAATTGACTTGCTCCAAAGTTTGAGGGTTCACATTATCCAGCATGCATTCCCCAATTTCATGTTGACCATTACACCTATCACAAGCTTGCATAATAGAATTAACAAAATTATTGGTCAATAAATCTAATTTTCTTACCATATTATCCACTTTGGCATTAAGCGCAGTTATGGCATCAATCTCATAGACCCCTGCAATCTTCTTCCTTTCCAAAGAATTTTGATAATGACTATTGCTTGTCATCTCCTCTATCAAATCATAGGCCTCATCAATTCCTTTCCTTTCAAAGGATCCTCCAACAGCTGCATCCAAAGTAATCTTAATATTAGGAGATAATGCATTATAGAAAGTTTATACTTGGAGCCACTTAGGAAGAGCATGATGTAGGCACTTTCTCAATAAGTCCTTGAATCTCTCCCAAGCTTCATACAAGCTTTCTCGATCATGGTGAGTAAAAGTTAATATCTCATTGCGCAGCTTGGTGGTCTTTGAAGATGGAAAGAATTTTGCTAAAAATTTCCTAGCTAACTCTTCCCATGTGGTAAAAGTCTCTGCAGGGCATGATTGTAACCAAACACGTGCCTTATCTCTCAAGGTGAAAGGAAATAATCTCAATCTAATAGCATCCTCAAAAACTCCATTTTGCTTAAAGGTATATAGATCTCCAAGAAATTAGTAATATGAGCATTTGGATCCTCACTAGGTAACCCTCCGTATTGGATTGAGGTAGAAAATATTTGAATAATGGCGGGTTTAATCTCAAAATTATTAGCTTCTACCCTAAGCCTAGTGATACTAGAGGTGGTTCCATTGAGAGAAGGGATAGTGTAGTCACGTAAAGTGCGAACATGATTTCTTTGGTTTTGTTCCAACTGGTGCTGCAATATTCCTTGTTCCTCTTGCTCCACTAAGTTATGAATCTCGTTTCCTAATCCAGCTATGGTTGATTGCCTTCGTTGTTCACGCTCATGATTTCTTTTTGCTGCGTTGTTCCTATGACAAGTCCTTTCAATTTCTAGATAAAAAACTAAAGGTTCACTACTTTGAGAATGTCTTTGCATAAACACCTGAAAGAAACCTTAGAAAAATTAAAATAACAAAAAAATAAATATCTAAATTAATAATAGATTAATTAGTATTGATATCGGTAATGTTAATCCCCGGCAATGGCGCTGAAAACTTGACCGCAATTTTCGCAAATTTTTGCAAGTGCACAAAATTGCAACAACTAATAAAGAGTGAGTAGAATATCGTCCCACGAAAATTGTATACCAAGTATAAAAATTATTTTAATCTATTATTATTTAAAAGATAATAAAAGAGGGTATTTGTAAAAATAAAAATAGTAGTAAAGAATTCAAATAAGACTAATTGACAAAAAGAAATCAAGGTTTAAAAGCTACTAGAAATATTGACTTCAGTTAACTCTACCCAATTTATTTTATCAGTTTGTTAATCAATTTTAATTGTTCAAGTAGGAAAACAACTCTAGAGTCATTAATAAGCTCTCCCGATGTATTTTTAGCTATTTTAATCCCATTTAATTACTTATCTCCCAGTAATGCAACCAAATAAGAATTAAATCATTAAGTTTTATAGTTTGTTCAAGAATTCATAACATAAGGTGTTAGCTTAAGGTTATTACAATACTCTATTTTAATGATTAACAAAAATAATAAATTGAATGAATTATTTTGTAGATTGTGCTAAAATCTTTTGTAGGTATTTAAATAAAAAAATCATCAAGTGAAGATCTAATGAATCCTATGGAAGATCAAGATTTAAGACACTCTTGAAGAATTGAAGATTTAGTAAGTGCCTTTAGGTATCTTAGGGTTATTTGGTATCTTGTCAAAATAGAAAGAAGATCATGTCATATTAAGAACATATATAAATATCTTCGTCAATTTTTAAAATACATTTTCTAAAAGGTTTGATTTCCTTAAACAAATGTTTGAAAATCTTAAAGGAAATATTTTATTTCACAAAATATGTTTTAGGATTTGAATTTTTCAAAATGTGATTTAGAAATATTGTCTTTTAAAAATAATCTTTCATTTGAAATTCTCTTTTGGAAGTAACATTTCAAAAAAACTTTCTTTCTTTTTCAAGCCTACCACCAAGCAACCCTACTCTTTTTTTTAACGAGGAAAAAATTTTTTCTATAAATTGAGGCATGATAAAAATTTCTAAGGTATGAGAGCAAAGACTAATCTTCTATATTTTATATTGTAACTCTCTCATCTTTCTTCTTCTTACTTTTACGATTATTTTCTAAAGAGAAGAGAAAACTAATTTTTATGAGAGACAAACTAATCTTGTGTTTTTTTATTATAAACTTTCTCATATTGGAATCCTTCTGCTTCATGCTTTCATTGCATAAATTCTAAGAGAATGTTAAAATCAATTTTTAGAGAGAGATTTTCAAAACTCATATGTTTTATTTATAAAAAACTCTTTCCTAAGCTTAATTTGGCATATCATTCTATTTATTATAGGTTTTGTAAATCTAGAATAGATTAGAACTTTTTAAATCTTAAAATATGTGATTAAATGCTTTGTGTAAAGCTTGTTTGTAAGGGTTTTCAAGCACCCGTCTTGTGTAAGAGTAAGTCTTGTAAGTTTACTAGTTCTTTAGAAAAACTAGGTTTAAGTTTTGTAGTTCTTTGACAAAAACTAGAGGTTAAGTTTTTCTTGTTCTTTGCAAAAACAAGTTATTTTTCTAATTCTTTAGAAAAAATAGTGGGATTAAGTTTTCTAGTTCTTTAACAAACACTAAAAGATAAGTTTACAAGTTCTTTACAAAAACTGGTGGGACATGGATAGTGCTAAGTGTTAGGATTATTTCCATTGTAATATGTTTTACTCTTGCCATTGAAAAGAGTTAAATAGTAGAGGATCTCAAAATGGTTTCTTGAGGAGTGGATGTAGGCGTAAGAAGTGCCGAACCACTATAATTCTTGGTGTTTGATTTTCTCCTCTTATTTTTCTCTTTATGATATTACTTGTCTCTTCACACTCACACACTTTAAATATAATGACATGTTAAGTTGCTCATTCTATGATCTGAATTGATTCATGAATATTGCTTCAAACTAAATCGCTCCTGAGTTGCAAAGTCGCCCAGTTTAGTGAGCTATTTTTAGACCTGTTGATTGATTAAGTATTATAGATGATCTTTTGCTTATTTGAATTATATGGTAAAATTATCTAAATACTTTTGTACTTCTACTGTGTTTTAAAAAGGTCTTTAAATCCTAAATTTTTTTATACAACACAATTCAAACCATCCCCCCCTATGCATAGCCTATTGGGATCTAAAATCTGGTATCAAAGCATTGACTCTTGATTTATAAGGTTTAACCACCTTAGAGAGATCTCATGGCTTCATTGTCTACCCTTATTATAGTTGGACCTTTTGAAGGTCAGTCTATCATTAGACCTCCTTTGTTTAATGGTACAAATTATTCTTATTGGAAAACTAGAATAAAAAATTTTGTGCAATCTGTTGATATTGATTGTCAAAAAAATATTTTAAATGATCCTCAAATTCTTAAAAAAAGTTGTTGATGGTGTTACTAGTGAGAAGGTTCAAGAAGAATACACCGATAATGATTAGAAAAATATTATTTTAAATGCTAAAGCTATCAATATTTTATATTGTTCTTTAGATATTAATGAATATAACAAAGTTTCAGTTTCAGGTTAGCTTTAGATAACCCTAATACCTCAAATTGAACGTTCTCTCCAGCCTCCGCTTCTCTGTCTACAAGGATCTCCTTCAAATAATAACAGATATGATATCTCTTTGATCTCTGCCGTTGTTTCTCTTCCTGCATTTCAACTCGTAAATCTTATGTCATCCATTTTTACTGAATTATTATGTGTCTGCTTATTCTGTTACTAAATATCTCCGTCGAAGAAAGCGTGATAGGCTGACTCGTGCTGCTAAGGTATTTTGTAACTTTCTTTTTAATATCTCCTATTTCTGCTTTTTTTTAGGTTATCGTTGCCCTGATCTGAAATATCCATCCATTGATTTTGCCTTTAGGTGCTCGAGCAACTTAGCGGTCAGACTCCTGTCTTCTCTAAGGGTATAAGGCTCAGTAGTGTCTTTTTTAATTTTTTTCACGCAGTGTCTTTGTCAATTTTGCTATATTGTGTCGTAATTTTAATGTAGAATGTTGTTTGTTGATATTGGATATGAGCAGCGAGGTACACTGTTCGATCTTTCGGTATCAGGCGTAATGAAAAGATTGCCTGCTTTTTGACCGTGAGGGGGGACAAAGCTATGCAGCTGCTTGAAAGTAATTTGAAAGCGAAGGAATACGAGCTGTTGAGAAAAACTTCAGTGACACTGGTTGCTTTGGATTTGGAATCCAGGAGCACATTGATCTTGGCATCAAGTGAGTCTTGTTTGTTTGTGATTATGTTGACTGTAATTTCCATGTAATTAAATGCAAATGCTTTATAGGATACAGCAAAATCAATCTTTGGTTGAATTGGGAATTAGGATATATGCTTTGATGTTGTTATATCTATTGTTATATGCTTTACCTTGTAGTAGTACTATCATCCATTTGCATTAGACAAATGCACCTGGTAAGCATTGCTAACTAATTGTGTTCCATATTCTAAATTATCAGGGCAGGATCATTGCTACCTTGAAAGTGAAATCATTCGATTTATTACTATTATTCTCATTCTAGTTCAATCTTGTGTGATGAAGCTGATCTTATTTTTATTTCTTTGCAGGTACGACCCTTCTACGGTATTTACGGCATAGATTTCTATGTCGTTCTGGAGCGTTCAGGCTATCGCGTTGGTCTCCGCAGACGCAAGTCAAAGGTTGGAATGCGGCACAGGGTTACTAAGGAGGACGCGACGAAGTGGTTTGACGTGCAATATGGAGGAGTCAAGGCTTAAACCGCTGGAGCCAACTGCTTGTCTTAGATCTGTGATAAAGTTGGCGTAGTTTTGCTAATCCTCATCAGGAATATAAGGGTATTTTAGAATAAAATTGCTATTCTTTAGCGAAGAAGGCTGTTGAAGTATCTAATTTTTTTTAGCTTGATTTTGATTTGTTAGGTTGTTGCAATATTATGATTTGGTATTTTTTTTTTTTTCAAGAGATCAAATTTTTTATTTAGTATGTACAAATTAGGTTGTGAGTGTAACTGATGGTTTGGATTTAGAAATCTAATAGATCTTATTTACTAGTTTTGTTAACCAATAATTCTTTAACAATCTTAAAAGATATTCAATAATCACTTTCGAGTAATTAGGACAAAATTTTCATTTCAGAGAATCTGCAGAATTTACTTTAACAAACAAATAATATTAAATTTATTTATTTTATTTTTTATCAAAATCCTTTGGGCATGTGACCTTGAGCCAACAAATTTAAAAGAAAATTCAAAAAAAAAAAAGCAAAGAAAGTTTGGCTGATAGGTTAGGCACTGTTCTCTTTTTGGTAAATTTGAAAGTTTGATGTTCATAGCCAGAGCAAACGCTTGTTGGAAGTGATCTATCCCCTACTGTTGCGCCAACGTCACTTCTAACTCAATCGGTTGAGATATACTCGTGCTTAATCACAAAAAATATGTACATATATATATTTGACTGCTACTAAAACGACGTCAAATTAAACTAAATTGTCTTTCCGATAAAATAGAAATCTCGCTATAAATACTTTTCTTGAAATGGCTGATTATTTCTATCATTGGGCCACGGGCCCATTGACCCATCTGAATATTTATTTTGTGGCAGTAAGACCTAATCATGGGCCTCGGTACCTGTCCGGCCCGTTTAATTCTACTGTTAAAAAGTAAATAAATTCTGGTCTAAGCAATCTTTTTTAGTAGCCTGACCCTTGCTTAGGCGGTTTCCACAACAAATTCGGTTCTAGTTGGGCCAAGCATAGACAGAGAGTGACAGGACAAAGCTTGCGGATACTTGCCAAAGCCCACGGTGATCTTCCAATGAGTTCAAGCCAGACTCGTACAATTTGTTTCGAGCTAAACTGGATTTGGGCTAATTGAAAAGCAAATTGCTTAGGTCCCGCTCGAGATATAGACATGAGAGTGGCAACCAAAAACTATAAGTTGGGATGTGCATTGAGTTAACCAAATTGAACCAAACCGAATTAACTCGATTTTACTTTATCTGAGTATATTTTATGGTATCCAAATCTGAAACAAATGATACAATAACTAATCCAAACTGAATTAAATTGGTTCGGTTAGGTTTAAATTCAGTTATTTTAAACCAAGAAATTATTTTAGTTTAAAAATAAATTTTATTGGTTATATATAGTAATCGAATAAAAAATGGATAACTATGTGAATCCGACCCAAATGAATTCATTTGGTTGATTCTCAATTAGAAACGGAGAATGGCACACGACAAATGAAACGTCATTTTCAACGCATTAGTTATGTTTGATTTTCAAAGGAAAAGAAAGGTATTATTGTGTGGGTTGGCGTTGTATTGACCAAAGAAAGCAAACGTGGGGTTGCAGGTGGAGGCAGTGTCCTGAAGCGTATTGTCCATAACCAATGTGTCCAAAAAATCTCGACTACGCAAAACCCTATAAACACTATCTATACATACATCCCCACTGACCTCTCTTCCTCTTTCTCTTTTTGAATTTTGACTGTACCAAATCAAACTTATTGTTCAATGTTTTAGAGCACACTGCCCCTGTCAGATATGACGTGTACTCAACCCAATTATTCCTTACACGAGGGGCTTTTGCCGTTCCCATGTCGGCAGGGTGATTTTTGGTGCATGATAAAACTTGATTTCGAGGTCCTTTTTAGGTGGTGTACAATATTATGCCCTAAATCCAAAATCGAAACCGTCTGAATTTACTCAAATGAATTGGCTCAGGATTTAATTATGATTTTAAATTGATATCCAAACCGATAAAATTTATTTTTTGAATATCGATAAAAATTAAAAATATCAGTCTAATTAATTTTCTATAAATGTTAATTCAGTTCAAATTGGTGGAAAGTTTGATGGTAAAAGATAAAAGGAGTTTTATGATTTAATCACTTTTTTTTTTAAATCTAGGAGTGATCTATAAAATATTTATTTTATAATGTTTTAGAATGATGTAATGCAGAAAATCAAATCCAATATCGATCTTTTTCTAAAAAAGTTTATGCATAAAAATGAGGTATTTTTATAATATATACAGGGAAAATTAAAATTTTACCCCTATAGTTTGCTATAGATAATAAATTTATCTTATATATTTTTAAAAATACACTATGATATTTTTAATATTTGCCCCCGTTATATTAGTTTATCCTTCCGTCCTTTTTACCCTATTTTAGCCATTAAAAACAAAAAAAAGGCAATATTGACCCTCAGCACATACTAAAACCCTAAAACCCGCAAAAAATTTTCTTTCTTTTTTTTTAGCAGGAAAGGAGGTTGACAAATAGATTTGCTGTTGCCAAAATCTGCAACCAGAAATCTTTTTTGGCTAGCCACATCTACCCACAACTATCACTTTCCTCCTCGTCCCTATGCCTTTTTGATCATCGAAAACCTCAAATGGCTCCGTAAGTCCTCCTTCGGCATGGAGTCAATCCTCTTCTCTATCCATTCCAAATTTAGCCCAATTTTTACTTTTGAATTTGGAAGAAAATTTAAATAAAAGTGAAAGAAAAGAAATTAAGAAAGGAAAAAGAAAAGAGATAAAAAAAGAGCACCAATTTTTCACTCTCTCTATCTCTCCTCCCTCTCAATCAAGCAATCCTGTCTCTCTCTTCCCTCCTCAATTTTGACCACCAAACTAACGAAGGAAGGAGGCAATCGACTCATCTCGTGTTGCTGGTCAAGTTTTCGACCTCTTCTCATGTGGAAAGAGCTTCCGTTAACGCAAATCAAAGTTGTTTTCCTCGACAGCTTTTGTTCATCAATTTTCAGCGATTTATGATGTTTTAAGCTCTTGTTTATCAAAGTTGTTTTCCCTCCACTAGTTTCAGCTATAGAGTCTGGATGACGAAACCACCGTGAACATGGTATTGGAAGAGGCTCTAATTGCTAATATACTTAAACAGTACCTCTTAAGGGTGTTTGAGGAGAATTTACATTCTATCTCATCCAACCAACATTTTCTGCATTTACTTTCATTAAAAAGCAAACAAATTTAGACAAAAAGATAAAATAATATAACGAAATTAAATATGAGAGATATCATAATGTATTTTTAAAAATACGATGACAAAATTATTATTTATGATAAACTATATCGATAAAATTATAAGATTTTCAAATATAAAAGGTATGATAGTAATATGATGTAGACTGAAAAGATGTCACATTTTATATATATAATGATTAGGAATTTTTATTGGACCAACGGATATGAATTATTTTAGTTATAATAGTTTTTATTTTATATCTGATTTCTGAAGAGAAGAGTTATGTCCTACCTGCAATATTGTATTGATTTCAAGTTTTTTTAATGAAATCATGATATATTATTTTAAAAAGAAACTTCAAATTAAATATAATATGTTTAAAAATTTTAAAATTTGATTTCTAAAAAAGAGTTAATAATTTGATAAGTGTTGAAAAAAACCATGTGTTTCAAAAACACACATTATAAAATACAATTTAAAAATGATAAAATAAGATGGAGAGTAATATTTTTATTTTTTTATTTATTTAATTATGATTTTCAATTTTTGAATAAATTATAAGGATATAAGTTTAGTTTTTCTTTTCATTATAAGTTGAATATTTTCAAATCCATAATATTTGAGATCTTCAAATTCAATTTGTTGTTTGTGTGATTATATTGGAATTTACCATTAAAAAAAGCTATCTATGTAATTTTTCTTATTTTGATCTAAAATTCAAAGAATTGGGTTGATGTAAAATTAATGATTTTAGCTTTTAAAAATTATATTTAATTTTTTACTGATTGAAAAAAATTTAAATATTCATATATCGTCATATATAAATAGAAAGTTCGATATTCTCTTTTTGTTCACTATTTTATTTTTCTTTTTTTTATAAAATTTTTAAATTTCTTTTCTATTGTTGAAATATTAATTTAATTCTTTTCATTTTCATTTTCATTTTATATTTTGCTGCTCAGTTTTGTTTTGTTTATTTTTGCAGCAATTTAAGTGTGCGCAATTTCAAAAGATTTAAATATGTTTATGCAATGGTGAATTAACCATTATGTTTTAATGGGTTTTTTAATTGTATATTTCTAATTAGATAAATTTCTAAAAAATAAAAATTAAGTACTTCAATTATTTCAAATACCTATAAGACTTTATATATAATAATTCAAATCACTTTTTTCCTAAAATAAATGAATTTTTATAATTTACTTAACATATATATATATATATATATATATATATATATATATATATATATATCTTACATTTGAAATAAAAATATAATTATTATATAATCGTGCGAAACATGAAGAGACAACCTAATATAAATATAAATTTAAAATTAAAGTAGCAGTAGTACTTTACCCAAATCAATATCAAAGGGTCATTAAGAATCATTTGACTATACAATTAATATCTAAAATTCTCACTTGATATTAATAATCGAATTCTTACTAGATATTTATATCTCGAGTTATAATAAGAAATATATCACATCCCATTAGAGAGAACACTACACCCAATAGCAATTTATGATTATTCATATCTTATTTCTATCATTAATAATAAATAAAAATTCTTCAGTAAAAAATTTGATAGGTGAAAAAATATTGTTAAAATAATTTAAAATATTGATATATTTCTATCATTGTATAACTTTTTCTTTTTATCATATGTTATGTCAGTTTGTGAGTAAGAACCTAAATTTGTTAACCCTAACACAAATAAGAGGAGAGGAAAAAAAGAAAGAAAGCACAGTGATTTACTCTGGGTGGTGCCAGACAGAGTGAGAGTCACTTAACCCGCAAAAAATTGAATGCTTCCTGTTCATAACCCAGGCTAGTCTATGCCTGTGGGAAAGGGCCATCATAAGCTTTTCCTTCTTTTGGGTATTAAACAAGATTCTTTCCATGTCTAATTTTAAGGAAATTACCACACTTTAATTTTAGGTCAAAAAGCTGCAACTGTTGAACTTTTCTTTTATGTCCAAATGGCAGTAAAATTCCAACTAAAAGTGACAGTAAACATTGTCAACTTGCTGGCATAATTAGAAGCGGCTCCAATGAAGCAAGGTTAGGAATTTCTAGCATTGCATCAAAATATTTCTTAATGTTGAATAATATAATAATTTAAAACATTTTCTAATTCAATGAAAATGTGGTAGATAAGTAGACAAGAGCTTTGAAATGTGGACAAGAGCTTTGAAAATGTGGTAGATAAGTAGACAAGATATTGAATTATTAAAGAGCATTACAAGTGTGGATTGCCAATGTCTCTGGTTGAGCTTGCAACTCTAACTGAAATAGAACTGGTGAAATCACCATCAATATCAAGGTTAAAGGCAATGACATCATTTTTTTCTTATATACATACATAAATTGGATAATCCATACCTGAAAAGCACATTCAATATAAGATCATTTTAAGTTTGTAAGATGGTCCCCAATGTTTGCGTAGTTTCAGAAAGTTAAAAATTTTTTTAAATCTCTCAGGATTACCATAAAAGGGCAACTGCCCTTTGTTAATTAGTCAACAAAGTCCGAAGAAATGGGACCTGAATCGGGCACTTCAACGACAGAGAACTTGCGGGTTAATAGCTATAACTTAAGGTATTTGCTTCGATTCTTCTCAGACACAAACTCCTACAAATCAGCTTCTTTATCTTCAAAGTTGAGCGGAAATTAATCTAATTTACAATGGAGTGAATAAACGGATATGGATAAATCCCTTATAAAGTATCGGAAAGTTTCAAGAAATGGGACTTGAAAGCAATTGAATTGAACATTGGCCAAGTTCTAACAATTTGGTTCTAAAGTTTTAAAAAGCAAATGTCAAATAACTTTAGCTGAGAATCTAAACAAATCTTGTGAATGGACCTTAATAAGATCATAGCCAAAAGCTATTAGACAAAGTTTGGAGTGCAATTAGTGGGCAAATTAATAATCAGACATCTAATTGGTATGTAAAAGGAAATTACCTACTATCAAATATCATCTCAATTGGAAAATGAATATGCTTCTTAACTTTGATCAGGGTTTTTCAAAGAAAGAGTACGAACATAAGCAAAGCTAGAGGGTCCCATAGGTTTAACCCAAGAACCTGCATTGTTTTAAAACAAACTCATAACTATTTTCTATTTCAATTTAGCGTTTAAAGATCCTAATTTCTAAATTTACGGCTTTGTACCAAAGTATAATGGTCAATTTTTAATTTAAATAATCATTTATTATCAAATTTGAAAAGAAAAATAAGAAAGAAAATCAAAAATGTCCCAAAATATATACATCATGATTAATATAAATGATAATAACCTCACAACTTGGATTTCTTTTCTGGAACAGGCTTTAAAATAAAGATTCCTTAAAGATAAGCAGAGACATGCATCCATGTAATAAAGTCCAATAATATAATCCTGGAGCACATGGGAACGACATGGAGAAAAGTCCAGCAATGAGTATTAATTGTAGTCTAGAATTCAGAGAGGAGAAGGGAAAGCTACGGTTGAAGCAAAAGTACCCTTCTCTATTTTGATTCTATACATATGGATGAAAAAGATATAAAAATTAAAAGAAAAAATAAAAATTATAAGGCCTGTCATGTTATGATAACATCTATGAAAAATAAAAGGGACCAACCTCACCCCTGAAAATTCAAATTTCAAGAAATTATATATGGCACTAACCCATCAAAGGACCCCATTTTCATGTGCAAAAGCAAAGATTACAAGACAATGGTGATGAGGACAAATTTTAATGTGTGGTGGAGCAATGAAGTTGCTGTCTAGTGGGTCTATACTCCATGCAATGTATTGTACCATCCCATATATTAAGCTGCAGATTCTGTCCAAGAAAGGGTCCTTTTAAAAAAAAAAATTTCTAACAATATAAAGGGAGCGTGTGAAATGTCTCATTGGGTATGAAAGTGGACACCAGACAGATAGGACTGTGGAAGTTGACACATGAACAATAAGTGTCTCTTGCTTTCTTTTTTCTTGTATATATATATACTAGGGTTTAATCACATATTTTTGGTTCATGTATGCAATAGCCCAGCTACCATGGCAGGGTTCAAGAATTTAGTGATTGTTAAGTTTAAAGAAGGTGTTGTGGTGGAGGAGATTATGAAAGGGATGGAGAAGCTTGTTTCTGAGATTGATATTGTCAAGTCCTTTGAATGGTAAGTTCTTAGTTACTTGCTTATTCTATAACCTATATAGTTACAAATCAATAACATGATAAGGATTAGGTTTCTTAATTTGTTGGAACATGCATTTTCATATCAATATATACTATACAAGGTTACAGAACATTTAATCAATATCATTTTTTGCTAAAGGTCGCATTGTCAGTTATATAGAGAGCTTGACAGGGATAAATACCTTGAGCCTGAGGTAGATTTTGGCTCTTTCCCTCTTAATGGCTAGTCTTTCCGGGAGAGTTTTCTGTTAAATACCAATCAATATATGTAAAAATTACATATAAATAAGTCAACTGCTTCATATTTCATTTTGTGTTAGCAGGGGACAGGATTTGGAAGGGCCAGAGATGCTTACTCAGGGCTTCACTCATGCCTTCACAATGACATTTGAGAAGAAAGAAGACCACACTGCATTCCAAACCCATCCCAGTCATGTTGAATATTCTGCCACATTTTCAGCTGCTATTGAGAAAATCGTGGTGCTTAGTTTCCCATCTGTTCAGATCAAAACACCTGCATGATCTAATAAGATCAAGAGATAATGACAATAATAAAAAGAAAGAGTATTTGGTTGTTTCTTATGATATATGTGTGAGTGTGTATTATTAATTATATATGTTAGTTTTGTACGTATAATTGTTTCTGTCTGGCTATTTTTATTTCTGCGACTCTCCATGCAATTTCAGCATCAAATCTTGTACCAGTGAAATGTTTTCTTGTTTTATGATCATCATTTTGCTTTTTGAATGAAAAGACAAACTACCTAATGTGAGATTTGATGTGTCCATTATTATTTCCACTTGTCGACAAACAAAATGATTCACTAAGGTCTTGTGCTCACGACTATCTGATCAATCATAATTGTTTCTACTTAATGATTCAATAAGTTCATGTGCATAAGCTGCTTACAACTGTACAATTAGAATACATATGTTCTTGACCAACAATGTGTTCGTTATGGGTAAGTTGAGGTGCCAAGTGAACTTAATGCTGAAAATAGAAATTCAATTTATGGAAAATGCATTGATCGGGAGCGAAAAAACCTTTACGTTTATGTGTCTAGAATTTTATATCTTTGTCTGTCTCAATTTTTAATAATTTCTCAACAAAAACATACAAATAACTAAATAAAGATAATATGCAAAAATGAAATTTTGATATATATATATATATATATATATATAAAATATGGGCTCATAATAGACACAATGGGAACTGACCAAACATGACCCATCAGTCAGTGAGATATCATAAGTTACTAAGAATAGTGAGAGAAAAGGATGAAACACACAGAATCTAAATAAAGGATAGTAAAAGTACTGGCAAAGTGGAATAGCAGAAGCAAATAAAAAGGTTTTTGTGGCATTCTAAATTCCATACCCAAAAAATAATAATAATAAGAAGAAGAAAAGAATAATGAAAGGAAGAAAATAATAATAATAATAATAATAATAATAATAATAAAAGAAAAAGATAAGATATGGAAGTATGGTTATTTTGATTCTTAAAGATGTCGTTGCCACAAGAATATGAAAAAAACCAGGCAGAAAGTAATATCCCTTGAAAGATTAAAGTAGATTCTTCATCATCTATTCTGACTATCAAGCCCAAGAACCTTAGAAATTTTCTTTACCATTTGAAAGATCAAATCAAAGAAAAAGGAAAGGAAATGCATACCTTCAAGAAACTCAAATTTTTAGGTTCTCTCCTTCTAATCCTCAATCGCTTCTTCATCACTTGTCTGTCCCAACACACATCTACAATCTTATGCGGCAAAATCCCAATTCAGAGTCCATTTATCAGTTCTAATTCAACCGTTTCATCCCTCTTCAATCACTTGGTGCTATGCAGATCTCAGAAGCTGTACTTCAGAACCTCTCTTGGACTTTTTCCAGTTTCTTCAGTCAACTACACAACTAAAACATTAACCATTTCTCACCCTTCTTGCTCTTCTTCACAACACTTTATCTCTCCTGCTCTTCTATCAGCTGGTTTTCCTACTCCTCTAAACCCAAACTCACTTCTTCTCTTCAACTGCTCAAGCAAAAATCATCCAGGGACATCTTTTATAGGTAACTGCAGTCGCTTGAAGGCTTTTGCAGCTTCTTCTCAAAATCAAGAGCAAGAACGTGAAGTCCCTTGTTCATGTTTACTAGTCAACGACGTTGAAAAGCTTGACAGGGGTTTCCATCCAAAAGATTTGAATTGTTCGCATTACAGACTGGTGTATAGAATTTCTTCCAAAGATGATGACTACAGTGAATATGAGTTAGGGACAAGGATATCTTTCGACATTCCAGATCATGTGCCAGATAACTGCAATGAATGCCAAAAGCCTAATGGAAATTGTGGAGTTGGACTGAGGTGTATATGTCATCCTAAAGAGTGTAGTAAGTGCATAAATCTCTCAAAAATTTTCACTTTTTGTTTTGATTTATTCTTTCTGCAGTTTATATAAGTTTGCTGGTTTATTGTTCTTTTGCAGAAGACAAGGTCATTTCTATAGCCGGATCAGTCAAGCAATTCGGTAACAGTGTACTCATATCTGTACTTTCTTTCATTGTAATCTTTGTTTCTTTTACGGATTTTTGATGAAAGAAACTCAAATGTGTGCTTATACCAAACGTTTCTTGCTTTTTCTCTTTCTCATTAATGTTGTACCAGAAATCCAATCCAGATTCTAGTTCTAGGTTTACCAATTTTTCTCTCTTTAATAGTTCATCGACCACTTTTCTTGAACACACAGGGGATGCCTGTTCGTGGGCCGAGAAGCGGTCTTTAATTTGTTCAGAAAACTGTGGGTGGGCCATCTGGGCCTTTGCCATGTCCCAAGCTCAAGCCCGGCCATGAATAGGTCTACCTCTCTATCCTTGCCAGTAGTCAGTTGCCATCAACCTTCCCAACCATTAACATTAATAAGTCCAGGTACCAATTAAAGGAAAATGTCTACAAAATAAAATTATCCAAAAAGACATACAAACAAAAATAATCATGACAGAGCTGATAGCTACAGTGGGACAGACACACACAGAGCTTAGCAAAATTATTGAGAGAACTGAAACACATTATGGGAGTGAAAATAACATCCAACAAAAGGGAATCCAAATGTTGAAACTTGTGCATTCAAACCGGATCCTTAGCCTGGAATGACATTAAATTTCACCAGCGGGCAACTTGAATTTAGCAAGAAGCTTGAAATTTCTATTGAAAAGAGTAGGAATAAATTGAAAAATGAAAGGAAAATGGAAGATTACAATTCTTTAATATTATAAGTAAATCTCCATCTACAGAATGATTCAAAATCATCAGTTGCGAGATTATTAAACTGAAAAATCTACAGCAAAATCTGACGTATGATTTTACTAGAAATTTTCTCAACATGGTTCACCAGAGGATCATTACAATCACAAAAGCAAATAGAAAAAGAAACTATTTCTTTAAATCTCTCTCCTAACTCGTTAAGATAGAGTTGGGAAGGATTTAGTGTTCGTTCTTCACATGAAGAACCTCCAAATCACCTTCTTGCAGGGCTCAGTATTTATAATCCTTCACATGAAGGCTCTCTGCGGCACCCTCTCCCAGGTTAGCATCACCCTTGTAAGTACCTAAAGTAGCTTCTGAATTAGCTTTGCATCTCACGAGCAAAGCAGCCTGTGCCTTCTTTATATTTTCCTCCTTTCCTGCCCATGCCTTGAGAGTGCTCTGCTGAAGAGCACGGCCAAAAGAGAAAGTAAGACACCAAGGTTTTTTGCCCTTGAGTTGGTTCATTGCATTCAAATTGCGAGTGGCTTCCTCCTCACTCTGTCCACCAGAAAGGAATACAACAGCAGGAACAGCAGGAGGAACGGTTCGCTGCAAAGCCCTGACTGTATACTCGGCCACTATCTCATGTGAAACTTTTGCGCAATCTGAGCCCGGGGTCACCATGTTTGGCTTCAAAAGAGTTCCCTCAAGAAGGACATGATGATCATTTAGTGCTTTATAGCAAGCTGCAAGAACACGTTCCGTAACATCTGCACAGCAATCAATATTATGGGATCCATCCACCAAAATCTCCGGCTCAACAATAGGTACTAAGCCATTCTCCTGGCATATACTAGCATAGCGTGCCAAGCCATTTGCATTCTCATTAATAGAAAGCTGAGATGGTTCAGTTGGACCAATCTTTAGAACAGCTCGCCATTTAGCAAATCGAGCACCAGCTTCATAGTACTTCTGGCAGCGCTCAGCTAGGCCATCAAGACCAAGAGTTGATGTTTCACCCTTAGTTCCAGCAAGCTCAACGATGCCCTTGTCAACTTTGATTCCAGGAAGAACCCCTCCTTTCTTGAGAACATCAACAAAGCTCTTACCATCAGCGCATTTCTGGTAAAGTGTTTCCTCAAAAAGGATTACACCACTGAGGTACTGGAGGACGTCTGGAGCACAGAAGAGGAGCTCGCGATAAGCACGCCTGTTGGCCTCATTATTCTCGACATTGATGGCAGCTAGACGCTTGCCTATTGTGCCTGTTGATTCATCCGCTGCAAGAATTCCCTTTCCAGGAGTGCCAATATAAGCAGCATTGGCAATCAATTCATCTGCAGAAACATTTTGAAGTTCAAACCAACTTTTAGCATGATTTTCAGCAGTCCAAAGGGAGAATAGTAGAAAAATATATTCTTTTAAAATTAAAAACTTGCAGATAATAATTGTGAAGAACTGTAAATCACATTCTAACCCAGCATCAAATCCTCCTTGGAAATTTGATTTCTATGGACATGCAGATAACATCAAAGGAAATAATAAAAAATTGAATGATTATTCCAAGTGGCAATAATCTTAATTAAGTTCCTCCAACACTACTTTAAAACTAGGAATCCATTAACAAATGAATAGTATCCTCACTCAATTTCCCATTGTTCTTCTTGATAGATAATTAGAATAGAAAACTATGGATATAAGACGAACAATCAAAACCCATGAAGGGAATGGAATGGCTGCAAAAGACAAAGAAAAGTAATTACCATGATACTTTCCCTTAAAGCAAGACATGATTGATCTTTATTTTTTGTTTTAGTTTTGAGAAACAGAGAACAATTAATTAGAAATCCAAGATTGATCTTGAGATATAGAAGGGAGAAGAGTGCTAAGAAGAGGAGGAAGGATGAGGATATGTGGTCATTCTAAAACCATTGCAACAATTATGGTGGATTTGCAACTTCTTGGTCATGTCTGCCCCATTTGTGTTACGAGACTGTTTCCTCGGATATTTTTTTTGTTCCCTTTAAACATGCAAATAAAAGATGAATTTTAAGGACAAAATTTACATCCAAAAACCAAGTCATATCTTATCATATTAGCCAAAATACCATATGGTCAAATTTAAAAATAAAAATAAAGTTTAACTCAAAAATTTATTCATTTTAAAAGATTTTATCTATATAGTATAGCCTAGCACTAATTCAAGGTTTGAGCAATAGGTGGAGGGGTGGTGAAAATAATCTATTATCTATCATGAGGCACATCTGGTGAAAAAAAAAAAAGTAAATTAATAATTTTTAAAATTAAATAAAAATTCTTAGAAAAAAAAACAAAAATGTAATTAAATAAATGTGATTTAACCTCTTAATTATTTATGTGATTTCTAAATGGAATTATTGAGTCATTGAGTTAGTAGCACTTCAATCATTGAATTTCAATTTAACAACCTTTCCATCAAAAAAGAAAAAAAAAATGTTTTATGTTGCAATAATGAATGACTTTTGCATGGGCTCCACATTGGAAATAAGAAAAAACCCATTAGGCCCATTAAGGACCACATTGTTGGGCTTGCCTAGCAAAGTGATGCACTAATGCTTATTGCCTACTTGACACCAAGTCATTAGAAATGTCAGTTTCTTCTAATCTGGAGAATTTCTAACTCAATAGACTTTTATATTTGAATTGGACAAGCATGAAAGGGATGTTAAGGATTCGCTTCAAATTGAAAGAAAGAAAGAAAGAAAGAGATAGATGTGAAGCAAATAAGTAGGCAAAGGCAACTCTACACCTAACACATAACTTGGTTGTTAGTGCATATACGATCAGATAATAAATTCAAATTCAAAATTCCTTTTTCAATATTAAAAAAAAAAAAAAAAAAAAAAAAAAAAAAAAAAGGCAAAGACAATTACCTTAATATCAACTTCGGTGGCCCATGATTTAAAAAAAATTATGATAAAGAATTAGAAGAAAATCCTTTTGAATATGTAGATTTTTAATTTTCATCCCTTAGACAAAAATGAATTATTTGAATTTACTAAAATGTTTATGAATTTATATTTGAACAAAATCTGCGAGAAAAAAAAATAAATAATTGGAACTTGCAACTTAACAATTTAAAAATAATTTCAGCACTATTAAAACTCATTATTTTTCGAACAAAATTCATTAAATCCTAAAGAAAAAAACAATATTTATTTATCAAATGTCTTAAAAGAAAAATGGTGATGGTTGCTTGTAGGAAAAGGAATGAGTGCATAGGTAAAAAGGAAAAAAAGATGGTGGCCTTTGAAACTAGGAAAGAGAGTGGTCCGTTCCATTGTTGTAAGATAGGCCGAATGATGGTCTATCTAATATTGGGTTGGGACTCCATTTCTCCAGTGCCAATGCCATGGGTTGACCGGCACCTTCTCTAAGCTTCCCTAACTTCAATGGCAAAATTTTTTATCAGGAAATGGTTAATAAAATTTTTAGTTTTAACCACAGCTACCACTGGATTAGAGCTCTGTTTAGCAACGACATTTGGTAAAATTCATTTAGAATATGAAACAATTCTATTAATGAATATTTGAAAGGAATGAATAAAAAACAACATTTTTCTCTTAGAAAAAGTCGCTTTGCTCCATACATGAGAATGAAACCTTCAACATCACTTAAAAAAGACAAGTAAGTACCGAACCACTCATCTCAATATTTATTTGTAAATGATTATTAAAATTTTAATCCTTCATTTTCTATATTATTATATCGACATCAAATCATTAAATTACTAATTTTATCATCAATTGTAATTTTTAAATTTAATAAATATTGAATAAAAGACTTAGATTTGAATTTCTCTATGAAGTGAAAGATACATTATTATTATTAAGTCTACAAATACCTAAAATACTTGAGTTGATTCTACAAAGTTAAGTTTATCTTTACCTTTGCAATTTTTTCTTCACTGAATTTGTCCACATTTATGCAATTGTGCTACAATACCTAACTATGAATTTTGGTACATTTGATTCAATTGACCAATGATGGCTCCCACAATAACTTTTGGACATGTCGTGTAATAAAAAGTGCTTCCATTTCTTTGTTAATAGAGTTTGCCTTTTGATACTAAAACAGCAACCCAATTTACGAAATATTACATCAGATTCAATCTTTTACTTTCGACCTTCGATGCTATTATACTTTATACATTATAATATAATCCTAAAACGATATTATTAAACATGAATCATTTTTGGTTATGATGATACCATATGATTTTCAATACATTTTTTTATATCATAACTAAAAAAAAAATAAGATAATATCAAATATTTAAATCTAAACTTTATGTATTGAACCACTAAACCATTAGCCCAATTATAATTTTAACAATCTGATAGCTTAATCAAAGATTATATATTTTTTATGACTTTGATGGTAAGTTATAATGATTAGTCATTATCATCAAAGTTGTGAATCCATGTTCTAATCTTATCATAAGTGCATTTGAATCTCCTGACAGTTAGGGGCAGCTAGTCTCAATGTCCCTCCAAAAGTGAAACCTCCAGCCACATTTGAATCTCCTGATATTATTTTTGTTAGAACCCTAATTAAATTTTTTTTTTTTTCCTATTATTTTGAATCTGTCAATGATGGAACTCCAACATCGAGGGTTCTAACAATAGATGTTATACTGTTTAGGTAGTTCAATAACAGCAATAGTAGTGATGTTCTACAAGTTTAGAAGTGCAAGTGTACAGTTGACTCACTGTTCTATCTGTCATTGGCAAGCTATTGGTTTTATTAGTGGTCCAAAATCTGTAACTTGAATAATAATGAGGGGACCATAGAGGTACAAAAGAAACCTAAATGCTGCACCAAAATTACCTCTAAATGAAGACAGTAAGAATTGAAATTGACTCATGTCATCTGCAAGTTCACAAGCTTGCTCAAACTTGGTTTAATGAGGAAGCTTCAGTTGTTCATAATTGCTTCATACATACATCTTTTTGAAAAGAAAATGCTTATGTACCCTCTTAATTGAAACAGAATTGGAAATTACAGAGAAGGTTTCAAGGCATTGATCATCATCATGTGATTCAACTTTATTTTGTGCTTTTAAGGCCAAAAGCAATCTTCATTGGAAGTCTTTCGACATCTCTTATTGCCCTTTTAGCAAAATCTTCACTAAAAGCACATTTGGTTGTACCTTTTCAAATAATTTTGAACCTCCCCAATTATTCCCATTCACATAGTTATATTCTCCTAAAAAAATATTTAAGACATCATATAATTTTGTAAAATTTCAATGCAAAAAACAGAAAAATTAGGTGTCTAAGGGAAGAAACAGAGGAAAAAGAAGACAAAGATTAAAGTCAGAACCAATAATTAATTTTGTAGTATATCAATTCACAAATCAGCAGCTAAATTATTACTCAAGTGATCAAAAGAATGCTAATTAAGTCTCTATGCCTTTCAAGCAGAAAGGGAAACAAATAGAAATAAGAAACAAAAACTAAAATCAAACAAAGAGAGTGAGAAAAGAAGAGAAACAAGAATCAAGAGATAAACAAAACGAAAGTCAGTTGTTTTTTTTCTTTCCCCCGTTCAAGAGCTCTTACAGGCATAAATCAACAAAGAGAATTCAATTCTTTCTTCATCTTTTTGCACCAATTTCTCCTCCAACCAAAGCCTGCTATCCATTCCACTTCTTGTCCTAAACATAAAAACAGCGGAACCAGAACCAGGACTATAAAACCAATTATGCACATCCCACATGAGATCAACAAGCAACCCATCAACAAAAATTGTTTGGTTCCCTCTGAAATTCCATTGCAGCCTCTTTACTCTCATCACCATCTTATTGTCAATACACACTGATAAAACTGGGTACTTTAGCCCTTCATTTTCTCCACTACATTTAATCAAAATATCATGTAGAATTCCTGTTTCACAAAATTGTGCCTTAGTTGCATATAAAGTACTATTTCCTGAACAATGCTCCTGTTTTGAAATAAGACTTGCTTTAGCTACTGGTGTGCCAGTTTTGAGCTTCTTGGTTATAGTCTCTCCTTCTATATCACCAAGAACAAGGCCTATTTCTTTATCAATCATAACTAAGACATAAAATCCTTCAACAGGAACAGGTCCTGTATCATATTTAGCAGAAGAGAGATCCCATAAGATTTCAACCTTCAAATTTTCGGATTCGATAACTTTGCTGCCCCTTTTCTTTCTGAAGAGTCTTGTGTTGGTGTTAAGCTTGAAAGATGTCGTTGAAGAATCTTGATTGCCAAAGTTTATAGTAAGGCCTTGAGTTGTATGATTCTTGCACCAAGTGACTGAGACCAAGATTTGTTTATGAGTAGAGAGAATGATTTTGTAAAAGCTAGAAACTGCATTTTTAACAGATGGGATGAAACTGGGAGAAATACAAGCATTGTTTGAATAGCTAGAACAAGAAGAATTAGACACAGTTATGGCATTTTCACTAAAACAAGATACCATATCTCTCATTGTAAAGAACAAGAAAATATTTGTTGATTTAATGATATATGAAAAACTGCAATTGGTTCTTGATAATATGGACAGAGCAAGAGAAGGGAGAGTTCTGAAGAAGATTTTGGAGAGATGGGTTTTTCCCTTCTTTTCTCTCTTTCCCTATTGTGGACAATACTAAAAAGAAGCAGAAGTTATTTAAGTTAAGAGCCAGACCAAGTTAGGTGCTTTTTAAGCTGCCTCTCTCTTAAATTTTCTACAAAGGAGAAAATTCAAATTTTATTGTATTACATATAATGAAAGATAAACAGAAAGGCAACAATGAAATAAAAATGCAATTTTTTGTATTTAACAAGAATCAATCTCACCTTAAAATCTGCATCTCATTCTTATAAAATATAAATTAGTTTATAAAACAAGTAAAAGAATAGAAGATTGAGGCAGAAACCTTCAAGGGTTCTTTATTTAATCACTTTTGACAGTTCATATCAAATAATATTAAAAACTCAAAAAGAGGTTAAAGAAAAGAAAGGCATAGAAAAAAGCTGTTTGGACCTGGTCTAAATACCATAACAATTTTGTGAAAGGATCATGCTTTGTCGTGCCTTGGCTTCAGTGATTAATATAAAGGCTACAGGGGATAAAAAAAAAACCTATCAAAATATTAATGGGCGCAGTAAATAGTTAGCCAAGTGTTTTTATCTTATTTTACCACAGTTAAACAAAGAGTGACCTAAAAGAAGACTTGTTGGGTAGTATTTTGATGGGACAAAACTTTGTTATATTGTGATTATTTTTGCCACTGCATATTTTATGTGGGGGAGCATTGGGATGGCATGAGGAGTATGACAGTGAATTTTGGCCCCCACTACATAAATTGAGTCTTTAGACCCTACCAACTCATCCTCCTCAACACACCCTATGATTAAAAGCAAGCAAGCAAGCATAATTTGATTTGAGCATGACAGTGAATTACCCAAATATGAATATTGACTCTTTACTCTTGAAATTAAAAATTAAAAGATGGTGCAATAATTAAACTACTACAAGTGTGAATATTTTAATTAAATAGTGATGGTGTGCATGTTACATCCTTTAATGCAAAAATTAATGTCATTTGAGAAGTAAGAGCCACTAAAATTTAATGCAACCCATTAGTCCTTTTTTAAGTTCTTGGTCAAATCTCAGTGCTCAATATATAGACTTCTCCTAATTACTCCCTTAATCCTTAATTAGAAAAATAAAAATGGATATTAATTAAGTGTTTTTATAATGTTTATCTTAAAAGTTATGGACAAGAGTAAAGTGGAAGAAGTTGCATCAACAAGAGAGCAAAAGAAAAAGTGGGTTTGATTTAAACTTTAAAAAGGGTTAAAAGAGAAATTAGGAGAAAAGCAGAAAGACAAGACTTGTGATGGAATCATGTGGGTGTTAATGTTATAATTAGTTGTTAACCAAACATAATTATTATTAGTATTGGTAATTGAGCATTTGGCCTAATGGTAAGTCACTCATGCTTTATAATCTATTCAGTAAAATTAATTATTTTTATAGTTATTAACTGTTTTAATGGCATTTAAATTTAAATAGATATAGCAATTTGAATAGCATTTGATATAAAACGTTATAAAGATTGACTTTATATAAAACGCTACCTTTAACTTTTAAGAATTAAATCAAACGTTATCTTATTTTATCGAACACGGTGAAAAATAGCATTGGTGGAATAGGGCTGAGGTTCAAGCTCTTATAAGACTATTAATTTATATTTATTGAAAAAAATGTATAATTATATTAGTATTGAAAAAAAAAATAACTATTAGTAAAAAGAATTGAAAGCTTTGTAAGAGGAAGTGGAGGGATAGAGGCATGAGGGAATCTGTCCTAAAAACGTAAAAAACAATGCAAGTAGGGCATTATAACTCCTCTTGGGGCACAAGAGAGCAGAAATACTTTTGTAATCGGGACCCCCACAAATGGTCTGAGCCTACTGTTAGGGCATGTTTTCCCCATCATGACCAAAGTTATATTTGTTGAACGAGACTGATTATGCTCCTGAAAATTTAGAAAAAGCCATGCTCTTGTGGTTTTATAATGTCTGGTGGTCTGTACATCCCACCAATCATACATTAAAACCAATATGCAATTTATAACAATTCTCCTGAATTTTATGGAATTTTTCCCCTTTTTATAAGTCTCCATTTTATTTTTTATTTTTTTACGTTCCTAACACAAAAAAAGAGTAGTATAAAGTTTGATTGATCTGTCATCATTAGTTAATAATCCATGAATGGCTGGCTATGATCTTTTTTCATTTTTGGTTATAGTTCAACCTACAACCACTTTGTATTTCTTGTTTGGTTACCGAGAAAGATGGATTCCGAACTCTTTTATTATTATTATAATTATTTAGAATTTTGTTTTATGAAATAAAATTTTATTGGTTGAGATAAAGTGATGTATATATTTCACTTCAACAAGAGCAGAAACTATCATTTAAGAAAACAGAATCCCACTCAAACAAAATTCTCCCTTTTGGCTTTACATGATTCCGAGAAATTCTCTCCTCCTTTTCTTCCCCACTTCTTCAAATAATCCTTCTCCCTCTCCATTTTAATTTTTAACACAAAAAAAAAAAAAAAAAAACGTAAATTTTTTTTATTTTCAGTCGAAAAATGAACTATCACTAAATTATATTTGATAGATTATAATAAACTTATCTTTCAAGTTTGGCAAAAAGAAAACATCAATGTTTGACCTAAAATTAGAAAATTTATAAATAAAGAAGCAACATTCTCAAAAGTTAAAATTTCAAATTGAATAAATAAAAATATTCAATTTATAAAGAATTTGAAAAGCAAAGGAAAGAAGGAAAAAAGACTAGCACTTGGCACTTGGCACTTGCTTTGAAACTTCGAGGAAATTCAATAGAAGGAATTTTTTTATGAACACTTGGCCATTTATTTAGAACCCAGCTCATGGATTAGCTTTCATTTTTTAGTAAGACCATTTTTAGGGTTTATGAAAATGAACCCATTCTTGTTCTTTTCTTTTTTTTTTTTTTTTTAGCTTATAGTGTCATTCTTGTTTGGAAATCAAATATCATATCACTCATTTGGATGATATAGGACATTTGGAATAAAAGAGAGAAGAATGCCAAAGAATTCAATAAAGGAATAAAAATATGCATGCTCTTTATGTCAAACTATGCTGTTATCATTGCATGTCATGAATTTGTATACTCTAATCCACTAGGCAACCAACAACTTTTTGTACTTAGATATTATATAACTCTTAATAATTTAAGCATTTTATACCTGAAATTTGAAAAAAATTATTATTTTAATAATTTTATTCAAATATTATAAAAAATTATAATCAATATCTTCTTGTAATGGTAAGATTAAACCTATTTGTCTGAGAAAAATTATTATCTTTAAATTTTCTGTATTTACAAAATTTATAGGTTATATATGAATCGAACTAAATTGAGCTCTAGCATCTCAAATTAAAAAATGACTGATAAACAAAGGGGCAACCCATAATAAGGCATCTTCCTCAAGCCCGAAGAGTTGAAAGTAGTATCGCACCATCGATCCACCACACCCCCATCACCATTCCACATTCAACCAGACCGTTGATTAGCTAATTCGACTGCAACCCCCACGCGGGGGGCGGGGCCCCCCCCGCCCCCCCCCCGCCCCGCGCCCCAAAAGCCCGCACAAAAACAAAGAGGAAAAAAAAACGAGAAAAAAAAAAAAGA
>CANUEP010002856.1:0-33821 GCA_947857235.1 Jatropha podagrica
TTTCAGCCATTATTTCCATTTTTCTGGCTGAGTTGTTAAACATGGAGGCATGTTCCATGGTTGAGCTGAAATATAGGAATTTCTGTTATCCTTTTTTATTGTATTTAAGCACATTTTCAGTTAATAAAAGACACACTGCAACATTCTTTTTTCTCTGTTATTTTTTAGTTTGCTCCAACAAAATGTAAAAAGAGAGTTGGAAATGGATGCTCTATAGATATTTGGAGAGACCCCTGCCTGTTGGATGATCATAATCCATGTGTCCAGACAGAGCTCCAACATGACACTTCTTTAAAAATGGTGGCTGATCCGATCATCGATAATTATTGGAATACTGGCCTGATTCATTCGATGTTTCTTCCCTATGATGTTGACCTTATACTGTTGCTACCTCTCTCGTTCACTAGTAGAGATGATGCAAGGATTAGGACTTTGAACAGACAAGGTGAATACCTAGTTAAAGAGGGATATCGAGTGGCTATGGCGATGCAATTGTTAGATGTACAGGCTGTTGACTTTCCTTGGGCAAAAATATGGTCTGTTTGTGTACCCGGTAAGGTTTAGCTGCTTCTATGGCATATCTTGTGAGGGGTATTGCCCTGCGTAGCTAATTTAAAAACGAGGCATATGGAAGTTGATGATACTCGCTCTATTTGTAGTATATCTACAGAAACAGAATCACATCTTTTATATAACTGCTCTTTTGCACAGTCAGTATGGTTATTATCTTCTATGAGGTGGACTCCAATTATGCATCTCCATTCTTGGATGAACGAGATTTTACAATCGGGTACTAAAGCTCAAAAAGAAGAGTCGCTTATGATTATTTGGAGCTTATGGACACATCGAAATGATGTGGTATGGCACTCAAAATGGCATCATCCTCGTGGGGTTCTTAGTAGAGCTCGATCATGTCTTTTGGAATGGAAATCCGCACATTCTATTTGCACTCACGCTGATATTTCTCAATTGGGCACGGTGTGGATAACTCTGCCTATTGATAAGTTCAAATGTAACGTGGACACCTCAGTATTACCGAATAGATTCTATGGTTTAGGTATGTTGGTTCGTGATAGCCATAGAAAATGTTGTGCAGGTCGTTTGGATATTCAGCAGGGTGTCCATGACCCTCAAATAGCGGAGGCTTTAGGCTTTAGAGAAGTTTTGAGTTGGATAAAAACTTCGGATTTCTTTCCCATTTCTGTGGAAACGGATTGTCAGGTGGTCACTCAAGCTTTATCTTCACTTTTTTGTTACTCTTCTTATTTTTCTATGCTTATCAATGATTGTAAGACTCTCCTCAATGAGTTGCAGGATGTGTCATTTGCTTATATTAGAAAACCAGTGAATCAGGTTGCTTATATGATAGCTAGGGCTACTAATTTTATGTTTGGTTTTATGTGGGGGGTATGCCCTTCTTTATTTTTGCATAATATTTTAGCATTTAATTTTAATAATATGCGTTGAATACAGTATTTTCTTTTAAAAAAGAAAGTCTAATTAAATTTTTGTTATTATTTTATCAACAGTTGTTTCTTTCTCGCTCTTTTATTTAATTTATTTTTTCAATATTATAGATCCTTTTATTTTCTCGTTCCTTTCTCATATATTACTTATTTTATTGTTTTTTTAAAATACTTATTTTTCCCCTTAATGCCTTTTTCTTCCTTTAATGAGATATAAACGATCTTTGATCATCTAAGCATTGTATCTTCTTAGATTTTCTTTAAGGAGCTTTTTCTTTTTCTTCTTTTTTTTTTTTTGAATTTGTTGCTAATATCTAAGCAATCAGATTTGTTCAAAGACATGAAATTTTCGTGGTTGAAAATAGCCAGCAAATAAAGGGCCAGGTATGAGGACACACACATATATATGTATATTCGTGGGCATTGACATATATACATACATCTTTATGTTTTCCATAATTACCTAAATTAGTTAATAACCATATATTTCTAAATTTTGGACGAAACAATGCAATTTAACAGAATTAACACACACACACATATATAATACATTTTTTTAATGATTTTTTGCATTTTGTAAGTATTTTCTTTTATTTTTCAATTATGTGCAAAGTAACAGCAATGATGCAAGAGTAAAGAAATATCTTGAATTGTTATTCAATGAAAAAGGTTGAAGTACATTAATATTCAAGACTAGTGTTTATATCTAATTAATTATATGACAACTCATCTTACTTTTATATAAATAGCCTTATAGCTCTCTTTATTAACATATACTTTCATCCCTCTCAAGTTGAAGGATGCAGAGAATGCAACCCCTATTTAGATAACAAAGTATGATAATGTGCAGAACCAAGGAACTTGGTAAAAGTATCTGCAAGTTGAAACTGAGATGAAATATGAGGAGACTTAATAAACCTTTGCTTGAGTTGATCATGGACCAAATGGCAATCAATATCCAAGTGCTTTGCGTTCATGAAATATTGGATAAACTGCTACATGTAAAGTGACTTGATTATCACAAAATAAAGGAGTGGGAAGAGAAATCAGAACCTGAAGCTATTTGAGAATGTAAGAAACCCATTGAAGCTCACAAACAGTGGTTGGCATGCTCCTATATTCTGCTTCAACTGATGAATGGAAACAATATTTTTTTTTCTTTGTTTTCAAAGAAATAAGAGCATTACCAAGAAAAACACAATACCCAATAATAGATTTTCTTGAAAAAGGATACGATGCCCAATCTGCATCACAAAAAGCATGAACGTGTAAATCATTAGTAGCAGGATAGAAAAGCCCTTTAGATGAAGAACCATGGAAGTATCTAATTACTTGTAGGGCTGCTATCAAGTGACGCTATTTGGGTGAAGCCATGAATTGACTTAAATGTTGTAATGAATAGCTGATATCTGTTCTAGTCAAAGTAAGATAAAGGAGCTTGCCAATGTGTCCCTTATACTGATTAGGATCTTTCAATAAGGGTCCATCATCAGAGGTAAGCTTACAACCCCTAGATAAAGTAACAGAAGAGGACTTAAGCATCTTGAAGCCTACTTCCTTGTCCAAATCCAACACAAAATTCCACTGAGATAAAAGTGTGCCAGTTGTGGATCTAGCTGTCTCAATACCAAAAAAGTATTTGGTAAATCCCAAATCCTGGAGAGTAAACTTAGAATCCAAGGCTTGTTTTGTTGTAGTGTATTTCAAAAAGTGTTTTGTCCTAAATCGATAAAGTAGAGCCTTTTTTTTTGTTTTATAATTGAACTCTCTTTATTAGGCTAATAGAAAACAAAGTAGAGGTATGGGTTTGCTTTGCATGTAAAACAAACGTGAGGCCCAATCCTTTACAATTTTAATTTAATTTTTTATGAAATTAAATTAGATATACAACTTATCTATTATTTATTCCTGATTTTCTTCGACGTTTTATTACTACTCCAGATTTTCAGCCTCATTTTTTTCTTATTAACAAATTGATATTTTGCTACAAATACTTCACTACACAGCTTTTGAAAAACAAGAAAAACATTTGCTACTCTTTCCTTCTTCTTTTGCTAGGTTATGTGGCTTTGTATTAATCCTGCTTCCCATTTATTTTATAGAAGAGCTTGTTAAATCCTGAGAGATATATCCAAAGTGGGTGAATTATCCTAAAGAACAATATTCTTTAGACACGCCTCAAGCTATACCTACAACAACCTTTTTTTATTTTTTCCAACATGTTTAACAATATAAATAGCGGAAAAACAGTTATCAGTAAGAATAACACCGTCCACATCAATAAGTAAAACAAAAAATTCTTTATGAACACTTCTGAATAAACAATAATCATGGATGGACTGAATGAAACCCAACTAAGTAATGAAGCTTGTAAATTCCACATTCCATTTTCTAGATGCTTGTTTGAGACCATAAAGAGGTCTCATAAGCAAACAAACTTGGTTAGGTTGTGCACCAATATAACCTGCAGGAGGCTGCATATATACTTCATTATCCAAGAAACTATGTAAAAAGATATTGTTAATATCTAATTGGCAAAGAGGCCATTGATAAGAGGTAGCCACAACAAAAACAATTCTAATAGTAGCAATCTTGGGAACAAGAAAAAAACTTTCTTTAAGATCAACACCCTCATTCTGGTTATAGCCCTTAGCTACTAACCTAGCTCTATACTAATCAATAGCTCCACTAGGTTTACATTTTACTTTATAGATCCATGTAGAACCAATTGCCTTTTTGCCTTTAGGTAAATAGGTTAATTGCCAAGTACAATTAAATTCCAAGGCTGCCAACTCATTTGATATGGCTTAATCCAATTAGGATCCTTAGAAGCTTGTAAGTAAGTTGTAGGTTTAGACACATTAGCCATAAATGCTAATTGGTGAGAAGAAAAATGATAAGAAGGTGTACCTGATTGAATTGAAGTAGTAGAAGCAATTAGACAGAATGATGAAACTGTGTTGTAGAAAAAATCTTGAAGCCATGCAAGTTTAAAAGCAATTATGGTGTTTTTCCTAGCAATAACAAAAGGCTAAATAGTACCAGAAGTAGAAGAAGGAATACGTACAAATATAGGAAAATGAACAGGTTCAAATATAGGAGAAAGAACAGGTTCAAAAATAGGAGATTGAATAGGGGCAAGTACAGAAGGGTTAATAGGTGTACGACGAGAATTAGGTAAAGAAGATGGATTAGGAGAAGAATCAATAAAAAAGGGATGAGGTAAAGGGACCAACGAACTAGTAGAATTTGAAGAAGTGGTTTGAAAAGGAAATATATTCTCAAAAAACTTAAAATCTCCACTAACAAATATTTTTTTGGAATTTAAATTAAAAAGTTTATAACCTTTTTGACAATGAGAATAACCAAGGAACACCGACCTAATAGCTCTAGGGGCAAAATTGTCTTTATGAGGCAAAGTATTGGTTGCAAAATAAAGACAACCAAAAACTCGTAAATGACTATAATTTGGGAATTTATATAACAATCTATGATAAGGTGTATTCCATCCTATGTAAGATAAAGGTAATATGTTAATCAAATAAGTGGCAGCAAGAATGCACTCAGACCAAAAGTATTTAGGAAGATGATAAATAGTGAAGAGCCCTAGCAACTTCTAACAAGTGTCTATGCTTCCTCTCAACCACTTCAATTTTAGAGGAGTATAGACACAAGACTTATGATGAACAATACCCTTTGAAATAAATAAAGTTTGGCATGAAAAACTAAGAAATTCAGAACCATTGTCGGTCCTTATAGTTTTAACTTTTGTATTGAACTAAGTTTCTATTTGATTAAAAAACATGATAAGCATAGAGATAGTTTGAGGCTTATGACTCATAATATAGATCCAAGTAGTTCTAGTGTAATAATCTACTAAGGTAAAAAAAGAAAAATACCTAGCTCCAGTAATTGACATAACAAGATATGGCCCCTGTTAAGGGCCTTGGTTTAGGATTTGGTCACGGGTTGTTATACAAGAAAGTCTCTTTCGAGATACTGGAATCAGGATGCTTGAGAATTCCTAGAGCGACCTATGGTGATTTGCAGAAACAAGGGGAAGAAGAGTAAAAGATAAGAGCTCGTTGGAGGGAGCTGTGACCTCTTAAGAATTGTGATAAACTTGCTTATTTATTCATAACATGCCCTCTTTTTATAGGACGTTACATGATTACATAATGTTTTAATATCTTAATTGCAACCCCTATTTAAGGCACTAATTCAGATATTACAATCAAATAAAATCACAGCTATTATTTCTCATTACTGTCATTTGTTTTGTTGCCATTGTTGGTGTTGTTCCCTTCTTTATTAAGTTGGCTTCTTCTGCTGTAATTGTTGCCAATGAATGCGTCCTTAACATCACTCCTTGGCTAGAGAAAAAGCTTGTCCCCAAGCTTGAATTCTAGGTAAGTGGTTTGGAAATCAGGAACTGGTTCCCAAGTAGCATTAGATTGAGATTGTCCACTCCAATGGACTAAACTTTCCAAATGCCGCGATTTAGGCGAGAGCGAAGGATGCCTTGAGGGGTAGGACTAATAACATCATCCTGCATAGTTAGTAGTGAGGAAATAGATGCAGAAAGGAGACCTTTGAAAACCTTTAAAAGGGAAACATGAAACACATTGTGGATTTTGCAATCCGAAGGTAACACTAACTCATAAGCCACAGTACCAATCTCGCGAAGGATTTTGAATGGACCATAAAACTGAGGTCATAGCTTATGTTTTTGCTTGTTTGGAAGGGAATGCTGGCGGTAAGGATGCATTTTTAGCTAAACCATTATACCTTGTTTAAACTCAACATCATCGTGGCCTTGATCATAAACTGCCTTCATCCGTTGTTGAGCTTGGAGTAGACAAAAATGGATGCTACTTATTTATTGATCTCTTTCACTCAATGCTTGATCCACAGTATCTACCTGAGATGTTCCCGTTTCACAAGACAGCAGGCGAGGCGGGTCTCTACCATACACCACCTTGGATGGAGAAGTGATAAGGGCTGTATGAAAGGAGGTGTTGTAGCAATATTCTGCCTAAGGAAGCCATTGAACCCATTTGTTTGGAGTATCACCTGTCACACAACGAAGGTACATCTCAATGGTTCGATTCACAACTTTGTTTTGCCCGTCAAATTGGGGACAGTAGGCAAAGGAATAAGCAATCTTTGTGCCATTTAGACGGAAAAGCTCCTTCCTAAAGGTTTTAGTAAAAATCACATCTCTATCACAGACCGTTGATTTTGGAATTCCATGTAAACGAACGATTTGCTAAAAAAGTATAGTGGCTACTGTAATTGCTGTATAAGGGTGTTGCATGGGAAAAAAATGTGCATATTTTGAAAATCGGTCCACCACAAAAAATTAAACTGACTTGCCTTAAGATTTAGGAAGCCCATCGATAAAATCCATTGAGATGTCAGCGCAAACTTAGAAGGCATGGGTAAAGGCTGAGGTAACCCAATTGGACTCAAATGCTCTGTTTGATTATGTTGACAAATAGGGCAAATAGCCATATATTCTTGTACAGACCTTTTCAATCCATGCAAATAAAAATTAGTACGCATCCTTTGTAAGGTTTTGTGTATCCCTTCATGTGTCCCATCATGAATTGCTGAGAGAATTGCAGAAATCAGAGCATATGTAAGTAAAAGAAAAACTCGACCCTAGTTTAAAATCAACCCATCATTATAAGACCAAGCTCTATCAATCTTTGCATTCTTAATTGTTTGAATTAAATTCTGAAGTGCCTCAGACTCTGCAACTTCCTCCTTAATTGCATCAAATAATTGAACTCGAGGCTGCGAAATAGTAAAAATGAGGTACGCCTCTTCATCACAGCGAGAGAGAGCATTGACAGCTTTGTTCATATTTCCAGCTTTATATTCTACTTTAAAATCAAATCCCAAAAGCTTGCTGGCCCAATGCTGTTGAGGCGTGGTGGAAAGCCATTGTTCCAACAGATATTTCAGGCTATAATGATCCGTCTGAATAATGAACGTCTTGCCTAAAAAATAAGAATGCCAATGCTGGATTGCCTTGGCTAACCTGATTATTTCTCTCTCATAAGCTGGTAATTTTGAGTATCTCTCAACCAATTTACGGCTGAAAAAGCAATGGGATGTCCATGTTGATGTAGAACGGCACCAGTTCCACCACCCGAAGCATTGCACTCAATCACAAACTCCTCCTCAAAGTTGGGCAATTGAAGAACAGGTGTATTAACAAGGGATTGTTTTAATTCGTGAAAGGAGTGAAGAGCTGAATTGGTCCATTGAAATGCATTGTTTTAGAATATACTCATTAATGGAGCTCCAATTTGTCCAAAATTATGGATGAACTTTTTGTAGTAGCCTGCTAATCCCAAGAACCCACGAAGTGCCTTAATAGATTGAGGCATTGGCCAATTTGTAATAGCTTGGATTTTGCTTGTATCAACAGAGACTCCCTTTTTCGAGATGATATGCCCCAAATAAGCAACCTGTTGTTCTCCAAAAGAGCACTTTGATTCTTTAAAGAATAAACAGTGAGCACGCAAGAGATTAAAGAATGTCTGAAGATGACCCAAATGTTCCTTCCATGCTTTGCTATAGATTAGGATGTCGTTGAAGGAGACCAAGACTAATTTTCACAAATGTTCTTTAAAAATTTCATTCATGAGTGCCTAAAAAGTCGATGGTGCATTGGTGAGGCCAAATGGCATTACCAAAAATTCGAAGTTCTCGTGATGCGTTCGAAATGTCGTCTTCTCTACATCTTGTGGTGACATTCTGATTTGATGATAGCCTGACTTAAAATCTAATTTTATAAAATAATCTACTTCATGAAGTTCATCTAATAATTCTTCCACCACTGGGATGGGAAATTTATCTTTAATTTTCTGATTGTTGAGTTCTCGATAATCAATGCAAAAATGCCAAGTGCCATCATGTTTGTGAACCAACAATACTAGACAGGAAAATGGTGAACGACTGGATCTAATGATACCTTGTTGGAGCATTTGTTCACATTGTCTTTTGATCTCATCTTTTTGCAAGTGTGGGTAGCGGTATGGACGAACAACTATGGTTTCAGTTCCTAACAACAATGAAATATAGTGATCGCAAGCACGAAGAGGAGGCAGCTCGGTTGATTCTTGGAATAAGTCTTTAAAATATTCCAAGATGGCATCCAATTTGATCTGTGATGTACAAGTGTCTTGTAACGTATAAATGGTATCTTCCTAACTTGTCTGTTGCCCGCAAAGGGTTATTTGCTTGCCCGCAAACTTGAAACTCATCATAAGAGCATCAAAGTCCCAATGTATTGGTCCCAATGTTTTAAGCCATTGAACCCCAAGGATAATGTCAAAGCCATCGAGAGGAATGGCATAAAAATCAATTGTAAAATAATGGGAGTCAACTCCAAATGTTACCGCCTAATTTCAGATAATACAAAAGCATGACAATATTTAAGAAGATAGTTGGCAGTACCAGCAAAGTTAGCAGCCAAGTCAGCGCCAACAGATTCATTATTAACTACTTTGCCTTTCATGCGCTTTAACGTCTCTTGGTGTAAAGAAGCAGGCAATTTAGTGGCTAATGTTGTGCTCCAGTTACTAATGTGTGATTCATTAGAAAAAGAGTTATCCAATGGCTTATTAGGCATGACCTTATCTTCACCATGAGTAAGAGAAGTGGAAGGCAGTAAATCGTGATGGACTAGCGGTAGAATAACTAGAGCCATTACTCTTTCCTTTAAAGGATTTAAAATTTTCTAGAAAACCATGGAGTTTGAAGCACTTTTCCCTAATGTGTTCACCTTTGTTATAGTAATAATAATATTGAGAATCTCTAGTCTCATTGGAACCATCCCCTTATTCCTCCTATGATCAACTAGAAAATTAGAAGTAGTTTTTGCTGCTAAAGCCACATTCTCCATTTGATTTTTTAGGCTACGAGTGACAATCCTTTGAGACTGTACTCACAAGATTATAGAATAAGCTTTGTTGACACTGAAAATGGATCCAACATTAAAATTTTTATTTTTGACTTGATCATATACTCATTGTTAAGACCCATAAGAAATTGCATACCCACCTCTGCTGGACAGAGCAGCAAAATATGTAGCACTTCTATAAATGCAAGCAGGAATTATGTCAATACTCCCTAATTCATCCCAAAGCTTCTTGAGTTTTGTATAATAGACAGAGATGGAGGCATTGCTTTGAGAAATTGAAGTAATTCAATGTTGGAGTTGATAAATCATAGGACCATCGCTCTCTTCAAAGACTCTGTTAGCTCATTCCATAATTCAATAGAGCTACTGGTCTACATGAATGCCTCAACTGATTCCTTAGAAATGGAATTAAATATCCACGATGTGACCATAAAATCATATCTTTGCCAAATCTCAAACTTTGCACTAATTTCTATAAGAACCCTAATTTTCCCATCGATAAAGCCTAGTTTGTGTTCAGCACCCAACACTGTCTTCATAGCCCTAATACAGGTTCTATAATTTGTTCCATTAAGAGGAGTTGAAACAAGAATCATACCTAGACTATCAGGGTTGTGTAATGAAAGAGAATCTCCATTTGAAACATGACTAAGACTTTATACTCAGTTGAAAATCCATCACGATTAGAGAGATCATCTACCTATATTTCTACCATGACTGTAAGCTTCAATCATTCATCACATAAGAATTGATAGCAAGAAGAACCAGAAACACGATTATCAACAAAATTGAAAGTCAGGATTCATAACCCAATAAGAACAAAACTCAATAATTTTGAGTTCAAAACCAAATTATCAATGAGCAAACAGAAATCAATAAGATGAATTGATTGAAAAGATCAACAATCATTAATTACTGGAGATCGATTTCGCTCTAAATACCATGTGCAAAGTGATAGCAACGGCGAAAGAGAGGCAAGAAATATCTTGAATTTTTATTTAATGAAAAAGGTTGAAGTACATTAGTATCAAAGACTATTATTTATATCAAATTACTCAGATGACAACTCATATTACTTTTACATAAATAGCTCTATAGTTCTATTTATTTACATATACTTTCAAATTACTAATAAGGATATCCATTTTAATGTAACTCTTAGATAATCTTGTGTTCTTTATCATTATTGTAGATGATCAATTTTTACCCCAAAAATAGACTCGATGATGATAGCCTTTACTGCTACGAAGAGATTGAAGCATCTAAGAAACTAGATCTCGAAGCAATGATCTGAGTCTAGAAAGTGCAACTCTTAACACCTTTTCCATATTATTGGCAAAACGGGGCCCAAAAGGGCATCTTTGATTCACCTAGGATGCGTCTCGGTGTCTTTCGGCACTTTGTGCATCACCCGGACCAATTTCATGAAAATCAGGTCAGTTTGCTGGTGAGGCCCATCAGTGGTGGTGATATTTCTCATGGTAGAATGAGTTTGAAATGTCTATTTTTGCCCAAAAAATAGACTTGATGATGATAGCTTTTACTGCTAAGAAGAGGTTGAAGCATCCAATGAATTTGATCTCGAAGTAATGATCCGAGTCTAGAAAGTGCAACTCTTAGCACCTTTTTCACATTTTTGGCAAAAAGGGACCCAAAAGTGCATCTTCGGTTCACCTAGGATATGTCTCAGTGTCCTACGGCACTCTGTGCATCATCCTGACCAATTTCATGAAAATCAGGTTAGGTTTCTGGTGGGGCCCACAGTGGCCCTAGTGGGGCCCATTAGGGATCCTTAAGGGGCCCATCAGTGGTGGTGACATTTATCGTGGTAGAATGAGTTCTAAAAGTTCAATTGATTCGATTCTTAAACTAGTAATCCTAGGGTAAAAAATCAGATCCATTGGATCGTTTTCACATTTTCGGGGTTCGTGTCGAAATATGGTTCGAAAATGAGTCCCGGGTGCACACGGGATAAATTTTCATGACTTACGTTGATACACATACCATTTGAGATGATTTCGTAAAAAAATTGAAAATCGAATCATTGAGTGGCCCACGTGCAACATAGGCAGTGAATAGTGCCATAACACCCATTTGCCTATAAATTGATCTCTAACTCTAGGGTTAAGGGCTTGACATTATTGTGGATTGGCATTTTGTTTTGTGAGCAAAACTTGTTTGAGAGAATTAAAAACAAACACATAATATCAAACACAAAAATCACATAAAAAACACAATCTAAACTCCATTTCTTCACAAATATCTTAAGAGTTTTCTTAGTTTGATTGTGAGGGAGGGTGTTTCTTGGATAGTCAGTGAGTTTTATATACACAAACACTTTCAGAAACAAAATCAACACACAAACTTGGATCATCTTCAAAGATCAAGTGTTCTTGAGGTGTTTTTCATCAAACTTCAAGCAAACCAACAGTTTTTCTTTAAAACATGGTAACAGAGAGTCTAAACTTCATCTCTTGTGTATTTCTATTTCATTTTGGTCTTAAATCATCATAAATTGAGTTATTTGTGAGAGAAACCCACAAAAACTCGATTTCGTTCAAATCTGCAGCTTTTTGGGCTGACTTTGCGCGAGCCACCCGCAAGTGGCGCAAGCCATCCACAAGTGGCGCATGCCTCATGCCACTTGAGCCCATAAATCTATAGATTTTTAGATTTTTTTTTAATATTTATGAACTCTAATTACCTTGGTATGGGACGACAGTCACTTCCAGTGGTGTGAGAATATTAAATCAGAAGCCAAATAACTTAAAAAACACCAAATCGTGCCTAGATTCTGAGATCAAAATGGGTTAAGATCTAAGGGTTGAAAATCCATGCTTGATCCAGATGAGTACGTTGATGATTTTAATCTTGTTTCTTGATGGATTTGTGAATTTTGTTCATCTAACAAGACGAACATTGTGATCATGGGCTTAAAACAATATTAAAATTGTTATATTTTATTTTGTAGCACTTATTTTATGCACATTTAATTATTGTTCTTTAATATAGATATATATTATATATTGTTCATCTAACTCACTAACATTTCTAACATCAATTTATATTCTGTCATTTTATTATATATTATTTATTTTGAGTAATTTATTTTATTTTCGGATTAACACTTATTTTTGAATTAACACTTGTATTTTGATGATTTCTTGCATTAATCATGTTATATGAATGTTTGAATGTGCGATAATTATCATTTTCGATTGTATAATTTTTTTGAGTTTAATGTAATTTATTCAAGAAGTTTGTAATAATTTTATTAATGTTGATTCATATTAAATGGGAAATGAGAATATCTAAGGGAATTAATGAGTAGAATGTATTTTAGGAGAATTGTAATTCTTTTCTCCTCCCCCTTTCTTGTGGATGATTTAATTTTATTATTTGTGATGATATGTATGTTTGACATATTTTCTAAAATTGCATAAAATATTTTATATCTCAATTTAATTTAATATCGCAATTAATAAATAAATGAATATATGGACAACTAGGAGGCCGGTTTTTAGATCGGGCGGAATAGGTGCCTAACACTTTCCCATCTCCATACCTAACTCTCGAATCCACTCTAGTTAAAATTGGATTAATTAGTTTCAAAGAATTAATTAATCCAAGATATTTTTCCTTAATTTACTAAAATAGGGTGGCGACTCCAAACAATTTTCAAAATCTTACCTAAGTAAGGTAACCCTTTTGGAGGATTAAAATGTGATTGGTCGAAATAAATTTTATTAAATAAAATTATCTAAACCCATTTAATTCGGTTTACTCAAATGAATCTTGAGAAAATCATGAGACGCTGTGCGAAAGCCACGTCGTCCTCAATTACTTTTATTTTTCAATCCTCAAATAAATTGCAATCTCAAGAATCTTTTCATCCCTTCTTTCTTAGAATAAATATCTTTCTTTATTTTTGTGATAAGTGACTAAGTGTTGGACAACAATTTTTAAGAAAAAAAATAAAATCAAACATGTTAGTCCTTTGTAGTGAGTAGACCATAAATTTTTTTCTTCTTTCCACCAAATGCATTTATCGAAATAGGTCTTTGAGGACGATGTGACTTTCGCACAGCTTCTCATGGCTTTCTCGAGCGTTACTCGAATAAACCGAATTAAACGAGTTTTGTTTATTTTAATTCAAAAAAATTATTTTATTCAATCCCATTTTTATCGTCAAAGAAGTGTTTCCTTATTTTGGTAAGGTTTTAAAAAATATTTAGAGTCACCCCGCTATTTTACTAAATTTGAAAAAAATTTCTCAAATTAATTAATTCTTTGAAACTAATTAATCCGGTTTTAACTAGGGTGAGTTCGGGAATTAGATACGGAGATGGGAAGGTGTTAGGCACCCATTTCGCTAAGTCTAAACTGACCTCTTAGTTGTCCGAATATTCATTATTTATTAATTGTGGTATTAATCTAAATTGAGATGTAAAATATTTTTTATACAATTTTTGAAAACTTGTCAAGTATACATATCCTCACAAATAATAAAATGAAACCATCCACAAAGAAAGAGGGAGGAGAAAAGATTTAGAACCCTCCTAAAATACATTTTACCCATTTATCTCATTACATATTTCCATTTTCTATTTAATTAATACAAATATATATTAATAAAATTATTACAAACTTTTTGAATAAATCACATTACACTTATAAATTAAAACAAAAATATTCAACAAATATAACACATTCAAACATTCAAACAATATGATCTATGCAAATATTAATTAAAAATCATCAAAATTCAAATATTAGTTCAACAATTGATAAATAATCATGAAATAAATAATAAATAGTAAAAATTAAAAATGACAAAATATGAATAATTGATCGAAACATAAAATTTGACAAAAGTTTAAATAAACAATAAATAATCATAATAATATACAGAATAAATATTAAATATACATAAAATAAATGTTATAAAATCAAATATAATAATTTTAATATTATTTCAAGCTCATGATCACAATGTTCATCTTATTAAATGAACAAAGTTCACAAATCCCAGCAAGAAATACTCACTAAAATCATTAACGTACTCATCTGGATCAAACATGGATTTTCGACCCTTAGGCCTTAACCCATTTTGATCTCAGAATTTAGGTATGATTTGATATTTTTCATATTTTTCTCTTTTGAAACTTATAAACTAACACTACTGGAAGTAAATCAAGTCCCCTTCCAAGGTAAATGAAGCATGTAATCACCAGAAGATCGAAGACAGAAGCAGAAGGACAACAATCTGGGCATTTCTAGGTGCCTTAAAGGAGGGCACCCAACCACCCCACGAAGGTGTGCACCTTAGTCGTGGGTCTGGGCACCTTTGTGCTTAGAAATGTAGCAGATTGCTGCGAAACTCAATTTTTACATGTTTCTCTCATAAAAACTCAGTTTCTTAGAGTTATAAGACAAAAAAAAAATGAATAGAAAATAAAAAAAGAGAATGAATTTTAGACTCTCAATTACCTGGTTTCAAAGGAAAATTGATGATTTACTTGAAGATTGATGAAGAATACCTGGAGAACACTTAATCTTTGAAGATGATCCAAGTTTGTTTGTTTGATTCGCTTATGAAAGTGTTGTTGTGTGTTGAACTTACTTAATATCCTAAAAACACTCTCTCAAACCATTAAACTACTGAAATCCCTTAAGATTTTGTGGTAGAATTGATTGTTGTTTATGTTTTTTTGTGTATTGATTTGTGTTTTGCATTTTTTTTATTTGGTTCTAATAGATTTTTCTAACCCCAAAATTGCTAACCCCTTAATCCTATAGCTAGAGATAAATTTATAGGCAAATGGGTGTTCTAGCACTATTCACTGCCTATATGGCATGTGGGCCCCACTGATGGCCCTACAAACGATCCGATGTTTGATTTTTTAAGAAATTGGTTCATATGGTACAGGCATCAACGTAAGTCATGAAAATTTATCTCATGTGCACCTGAGACACGTTTTTGGACCCTGTTTCGGCACGAACCCCAAAAACGTGAAAATGATCCAATGGATCCAATTTCTTACCTGAAGATTATTAGTTCAAGGATTGTATCAATCGGACGTTCTGAACTCATTTTACCACAAGAAATGTCATCACCACTGATGGGTCCTTTAAAGATCACTTATGGGCCCCACATGTGGGCCCTACCAGCAAACTGCCCTGATTTTCGTTTAATTGGTTCAGGTGATGCACAAAGTACCATAGGATATCCCAGCACATCTCGGGTGAACTCGAGATATGCTTATGAGTTCTGTTTTACCAAAAATGTGAAAAAGGTGTTAAGGGTTGCACTTTCTAAACTCAGATCATTGCTTCAGGATCAAGTTCATTGGGAGGTTCAACTTCTTATTTAGCAATACAGGTTATCATCACTGAGTATATTTTTAGGGTAAAAATTGAGCATCCACAGTCTTGTTTTCTCATTTTATGGAAATTGAGATCGTTTGTCACCGTAATCAATATATTATTAATTCGATGATTTTTTTATCAAAATATGATTTTTTTAGAAGAACGATTTTTTTTATTAAAAATGAGAATAATATTGTCAATTGTCTATTAGAAGATTAAAATTAAAATGGGTTTTTATTTTTTTACCTTTTATTTTTTACATTACAATTTTCTTGATGAACTAAAATTTATCGCTTCATTTGTATAGAGTGGTTTCCATCAACTTATTCTAATTTGAAGTATAATGTGGATACAACAAGACTTATTCAATTAGGCCTGATCTTATTTGATGAAAATGGCAATATCACTAGTTGTTGAGAATGCAATTTCTCTTTTGATGTTCAAACATATATTTTTGCTAGTGATTCTTTGGAATAAAAGATCATGGTATTGATTTTGGCAAGTTGAAAAATGAGGGAATTAATATTCATTTTATTCCAAGTGCGTTTGGTCATATTTTAACCGAATATAGAAATTTGAAATGGATTACTTTCCATGGATCGTACGATATTGTAACAGATGATTTTTCAATGTCATTAATAGTGATTTACTAGTTTGTGAATAGTACTATTGGTCCGACACTTGGTATTATTTCGGTCTGAAAAAATTTCTATGCATATCTAATATTTTATTTAGTATTTTTGGAGCATGTTTGCATGATTTAGGTGGGTAGAAAATATTTCATGAATATTTTTGGTGAATTAAGGCATTTAATGAATAGTGATTTTTAGTGTAGTATATTAAGAAATAATTTTGTGGAGTTAATTTAATTAATTTGTGGAGTTAAATAATATTAGAAAGAGAATTATTTGAAGAATATTTGGAGCCATTGGATGAAATTACTTAGGACTTAATCTTAGCCATTCATTTGGCATAAAATTAGGAAGGAAAGTTTGACTTTGCCACTTCAAGTTACCACTCATTAAGCAACACTTTCTCTTACTTCTCTTCTTCTTCTCCAATGCCACTTCTTCTTCTTCGTCCTCTTCCTCCATTTCTTTCATTTTCCTACCTCTAAATTACCACTAAACTACCTAATTAAACAATAAAATAGTAAATAGTTTTTAAGAATTAAGTAGTAGAACTTGAAATTGGTGATTAAAGACAAAGAGAATTGAAGTTGCCATTGACGCAAGTGAGTTGTGATTACTAAGTTCTCTCTGATGTGAACTTGTTGGTCTTTGTAGGTATTTAGTATGTCACAACATCTGTCTGATGAGGAGATGGACAATTATGCCCCTCTTAAGGGTGCTATGTTAGAGGGTCTTATGCCAGTTGGTGGTGCTGCTGGTGGTGTACTGGGTTTAGATGCAGAGTGCGCCTCGACTGCGGGGCAGGCTGCTACAGGTCCTGCAGGGCCTAATAAGGGTGATTTAGTCCAACAGGTGGTAGCTGCTTTGAGGCAGGTAGCGGGAGTTGTTCCTCGGGCTCCAGTCGCACTGACCGCTGTTCCACTCTGTTCCCCTATTGAGAGACTGAGGAAGTATCGTGTTGAGGATTTTATAAGTTGAAAGGATGATGGGTCTTCTGCAATAGAGTTTTGGCTCTGAGCAATAGAGAGGGTCTTGGAACAAATGCAATGCAGTCCCCAGGATCGATTAATCTGTGCCACTTCCTTACTGAAAGAGGAGGCTTATTTATGGTGGGAGTCAGTGGTTAAGACAGCGAGAGCCGAGGATGTTACTTAGGATTTCTTTCTCTATGAGTTTTGAGAGAAGTATGTGGAGGAGCTATATACGGATCAGAGGATAATAGAGTTCCTCGAGCTTAGGCAGGGTCAGATGATAGTATCAGTATATGAGCGGGAGTTTCTGCGATTGAGTAGGTACGCCGCTAAGTTGATGCCTACTGAGGCAGATAGGTGTAAGCAGTTTAGGAAAGGATCATTGGATGAATACAGGATGCATTTGACACTCCAGCCTCACACCACATTGCGTTCCTTGGTGAAAGCTGCTTCTAAGTTGGAGATTATCTAGATGGAGAGACAGTCTAGAGTTTAGAGGACCCAGCAGGGTAGTCAGCATAAGAGATACCAGAGTGCTATGTCTGGACAAACTTCTAGGGCTCATTCAAGTACTAAGAGGTTTAGAGGTGGACCACAGATAGGAGTCAGACCAGGTCAGAGAGTTGATCGAGGTACATTTACGAGATCAGCCCCTCAGGCTACATTTGTTGCTAGTGGTGGAGGTGCTGCATGGCCAGGTTTACTAACCTTATACTCAGTGTGGTAGGAGACATGTTGGGGTGTGTTGGGGAGGTACGAGAGCTTGTTTTAGATGTGGGTCAACAAAGCATATGGTCAGGGATTGCCCTATGACAGTGCCTAGTTCAGCTCACTAGGTCGGGAGGCCAGCTCCCTATGTTCAATGAGGTAGAGGTAGAGGCCGTGGTGAGGCACATGGTACTGGAGTCAGAGGTTAGTTTTTGAGACTACGGATAGACTCGAGGCTAGAGCATCGATGAGGGCTTATGCCATTAGGACTAAGGAGCAGCAGGATGCTCTGGATGTCATAGCAAGTACTTTCTCCATCTTTGAGACTCTTGTACTTGCTTTGATTGATTCGGGCTCCACGCATTCATATATATGCATAAATGTGGGTAGACTGAGTAGGATGCATGTTGACACACTATAACATAGTGTTGAGGTCACTAGTCCCTTGGGTCAGAGTGTAGTAGTTGATCGGGTGTATAGAGATTGCCCTTTAGTCATCCATAGGCATGTATTTTCGAGTGATTTGATAGAGATACCTTTTCGGGAATATTATGTGATTTTGGGTATGGATTGGCTATTACGGTATTGAGTGATTATGGATTGTAGGCATAAGAGGATTACACTTTAGACTTCATCTGGAGAGGAGATTGTTGTTGTGGGTGAGAGGAAAAACTACCTCTCTAATGTTATTTCAGCTAGTACTGCTAGGAGGATGATACATCATGGCTGTGAGGCATTCTTAGCCTGTGTACTTGAGCTGGAGCAGAGATCCCCTAGTGTACATGAGATTTCGATGGTTTGTGACTTTTCAGATATGTTTTCGGAGGATTTGCCTAGTTTACCTCCTACAAGAAAGGTTGAGTTTAGTATTGAAGTTATACCAGGTACCGCATCGATACCCATTGCCCCATATCGGATGGCTCCTACTGAGTTGAGAGAGTTGAATATTTAGATTTAGGAGTTGCTTAATAAGGCTTTCATTCGACCTAGTGTTTCTCCTTGGGGCGCTCCAGTGTTGTTGGTGAAGAAGAAGGATGGTACTTTGAGATTATATATTGATTACGAACAACTTAATAAGGTGACAGTGAAGAATCATTATCCGTTGCTTGGATAGATGATTTGTTTGATCAACTGAGAGGGGCCACTGTGTTTTTGAAGATTGACTTGAGGTTTAGGTATCATTAGTTGGGAGTTAGAGAGTCGGATATGCCTAAGACTGCTTTTAGGACTTGATATGGCCACTATAAGTTTTTAGTGATGCCTTTTGGGTTGACTAATGTTCCAGTAGTATTTATGGATTTGATGAATCGAGTCTTTCATCTTTATTTAGATCAGTTCGTGGTGTTTTTCATTTATGACATTTTGGTGTACTCTCCGACTAGAGAGGATCATGATCATCACCTATGGACGGTTTTGTAGACTTTGAGAGACTGATGGCTGTATGCTAAGCTCAGTAAGTGTGAGTTTCGGTTGATGGAGATTGCCTTTTTAGGGCATCTTGTTTCTACAGAGGGTATTCATGTGGATCCGAAGAAGATTAAGGCAGTGCTTGATTGGAAGCCACCTAAGAATGTCATGGAAATTCGCAGTTTCTTAGGTTTGGCTGGTTATTATAGGAGGTTTGTCTAGGGGTTTTCTCTTATTGTAGCCCCTTTGACTAGACTTCTTCGTAAGGATGTTTGGTTTGAGTGGACTGATAGATGCCAGAGCAGTTTTGAGAGGCTTAAGGAGTTGCTTACTGAAGCTCCAATTTTGACACAGCCAGCTCTAGGCAGACCATATGATGTATACAGTGATGCTTCGTATAATGGTCTAGGTTGTGTACTAATGCCGGAGGGCAAGGTAATTGCTTATGTTTCCCGACAGCTTAAGCCATATGAGAAGAACTACCCTATCCACAATTTGGAGTTAGCAACTATTGTGTTTGCCTTGAAGATTTGGGGGCACTACTTGTATGGTGAGAGATGTCACTTGTTTACGGATCATAAGAGCCTTAAGTATCTGCTTATCTAGAGGGAGCTTAACCTGAGGCAGCGTAGATGGTTCGAGCTACTTAAGGACTATGATTTAAACATTAATTACCATCTGAGCAGAGCTAATGTAGTGGCAGATGCACTGAGCAGGAAGTCCTTAGTTGCCCTTTGTGCAATGAATGTTCAGTTATCTGTGGCTAGTGATGGTGCAATTGTAGCGGAGCTTATGGTGAGACCTAGCCTACTTCAGCAGATTAGAGATGCGCAGCAGGGTGATGAGACTATTGCCAAGTGGAACGGCTTGTTCAGAGAGGGTAAGAAGAAGAGGTTTGAGATTAGAGATGCCTACTTGTATTTTGGGAATCGGATTTGTGTACCTAAGATTCCAGATTTGAGGAAGAGGATCTTAGAGGAAGCCCACAACAGTCAGTATTTTATGCATCCAGGTAGTAATAAGATGTACCAGGATCTGAGGGTATAGTATTGGTGGTTGGCTAGGAAGAGGGACATTGCGGGTTTTGTATCGAGATGCTTGACTTGTTAGCAGGTTAAGGCAAAGCATCAGGTTCCATCGGGTTTACTACAGCCTATCTCTATTTCAGAGTGGAAGTGGGATATGATCACCATGGATTTTATAATTGGTTTGCCTACTACACCTAGGAAGAAAGATGCTATTTGGTTTATAGTCAACTGATTGACTAAGTCAGCACATTTACTTCCTGTTAGGATCGATTATACGATGGAGTAGTATGTAGAGCTCTATGTTCATGAGATTGTGAGACTTCATGGAGTTCCTTCATCCATTATCTCTTATAGAGATACGAGGTGTACTTCGAGATTTTGGAAGTAGTTACATGAGGCTTTGGGTACTAAACTGCATTTCAGCATAGCTTTTCATCTGCAGACAGATGGGCAGTTAGAGAGGGTAATTTAGGTGCTTGAAGATATTTTGAGGGCTTCTGTGATAGAGTTTGAGGGTAGTTGGGAGAAGTATATTCGACTTGTGGAGTTTGCCTACAATAACAATTATCAGTCGAGTATGCAGATGGCTCCGTTTGAGGCTTTGTATGGTAAGAGGTGTAGGACACCTCTATGTTGGACGGAGCTTAGTGAAGGTAAGATAGTGGGTCCTGATTTGATTCGTGATGCGGAATATAAGGTGAGGATCATAAGGAAAAGGTTCAAATGGGCTTTAGATCTTCAAAAGTCATATGCTGATCTTAAGAGGAAGGATATTGAGTATGCGGTGGGTGATATAACGTTCTTAAAGGTGTCGCCATTGAAGAAAGTTTTGAGATTTGGTAAAAAGGGCAAGCTTAGTCCTAGGTTCATAGGACCATACGAGATCTTAGAGCCTGTGGGGACCGTTGGCCTATAGACTAGCTTTACCACCAGACATGCATCAGATAGATAATGTCTTTCATGTATCCATGCTACGAAGATATAGATCAGATCCTTCACATGTGATTTCAAATAAGTCTGTCACCATTGAGCCGGATTTGACGTATGAGGAGGAACCCATAAGAATATTTGCTAGAGAGGTTAAGGAATTAAAGAATAGGAGAATACCTCTAATGAAGGTCCTATGGAGGAACCATAAGACAAAGGAGGTTACATAGGAGAGAGAAGATGATATGCCATAGCAGCATCCTCATTTATTCATATCAGGTGAATTCGAGGATGAATTTCTTTAAAGGGGGAGAACTGCAACAGACGGTTTTTTAGTGTCATTAATAGTGATTTACTAGTCTGTGAATAGTACCATCGGTCCGGGACTTTATATTATTTCGGTTCGGAAAAATTACTATGCATGTTTAATATTTTATTTAGTATTTTTGGAGCATGTTTGCATGATTTAGGTGCATAGAAAATACTTCATGAATATTTTTTGTGAATTAAGGCATTTAATGAATAGTGATTTTTAGTGTAGTATATTAAGGAATAATTGAGGAATAATTTTGTGGATTTAATTTAATTAATTCGTGGAGTTAAATAATATTTGAAAGAGAATTATTTAAAGAATATTTAGAGTCATTGGATGAGATTACTTAGGACTTGATCTTAGTCATTCATTTTGCATAAAATTAGGAAGCAAAGTTTGACTTTGCCACTTCAAGTTACCACTCATTAAGCAACACTTTCTCTTTCTTCTCTTCTTCTTCTCCAACGCCACTTCTTCTTCTTCTTCCTCTTCCTCCATTTGTTTCATTTTGCGTACCTCCAAATTACCACTAAACTACCTAATTAAACTATAAAATAGTAATTAATTCTTAAGAATTAAGTAGTAAAAGTTGAAATTGGTGATTAAAGACAGAGAATTGAAGTTGTCATTGAAGCAAGTAAGTTGTGATTAATTAAGTAACAACATTTTATTATGTTCGGGTGTATGATTATTAATAATACTCTTGAAATGAATGAGATTATAATATTGATGAGGGAACCTAAGTAAAATGGATGGATATTTAGAAGTGCTTGTGACATGTTGTGTTGAATTGGAGTTTTGGGGTTTGGAGATATTATATTGGAAGTGTATATATTTTCTTTGTGTGGCAAGTTAATTTTTAAGAGAAACTCTTGCGAAATTTTATTTTTCGTAGGATTTTCCCTAACACCTTTATTTTATATTTTAATTACTTGCCTCGCTCTGAAAATATAATCACTTTTAATAAATAATCTAGGCCTCACGAGTAGGATAGGACAATGTCTCAGCATCGAACGTGGCATTCGTCGTCTAATCCTCTAGGATTGGGCTGTGGGTGTTACAAATTTGTTTCACATGGTTTAAATAAGTAGCAAACACCAACTGCTTGCTTCTACTCTTGACTTTACTGAGTTCATTGTATAGCAAACACCAACTGTATAGCAAACAAATTTGTTTCAGCATCGAATGTGGCATTCGTCGTCTAGTCCTCCAGGATTAGGCTGTGGGTGTTACAAATTTGTTTCACATGGTTAAAATAAGTAGCAAACACCAACTGCTTGCTTCTACTCTTGACTTTACTGAGTTCATTGTATAGCATTAGAAACTGATTTCGTAAATTAGTACGTCCAAAGTGGTGTATCCTTCATACATGCACCTTTGAACTTGTAAATTTTGATAATATTATACACCTTTCAATACTAATATTAACTACTTTTAAGATTTTTACCATTTATCTACCAAATATCAACTTGATATGTAGTTAGCATGACTTTTAAAATAATAATTTGCATAAATTTCAACTTTTTAGTGAATGCTTAATTGATCTAATTTTAAGAATTGAAGTGTTCGAAAAATAAATTTGAAATTTGAAGTGTTCAAAAGGTATAATTTTATAAGTTAAAGTGTTTGATGGGTCAAAGTAAAAGTCAAAGGCGCCGTAAGATTAAAGTAACAAAGTTTAGAGGTGAATATACATATCTGGCCATACATAAATGACATTTTTATGGTTTTTGCTTTGTTTTTTTCCATCCTTCTAATTTTCTCAATAAATTTATATCAATTATCAAATGTTTGAGCATTTGATTGATCAAGGTTAACGGCATTACCAACTTTTTCTCTGAGTTTTTACCTTTTTCCTTAGCCATTTGTTTCTCTAAATGGCACAAAAAGTGATATTGCCTCTGATAAATATTGATAGCAAAGTATTATGAGAACAATGGAATGAATACTTGATTAATCTGTATAATTTGACATCACTCTTTAAATAGAAGAAAATCAATAACAAACTTAAACATGGCTCCTAAACGTAAGCAACAGCACTTGACCACTAAATCCACTAACATATAAGCAACATCCTTTGACCACTACATCCACCAACACATAAGCAACATCACTTGACCACTACATCCACTAATAGTAGTAGCCTAAAGATTAGGGATTATATTATTGTTGGCTCTTAAATAAAAGCAACCAACAAATATACTTAAACCAGATGAAAACAACATTGCCAACATTCCCTCTCTTAAATTGAAACAACTTTCAGTTTACTCTGTAAACTCCAAGCAGATCTTGTAGCTTTAGGAATGCATCTTGCTTTAGGGGCTTAGTAAACACATCCGCAACCTGCCCTCACTTTTGCAGTAGATAAGACAAGTTTTCTTATTTTTAGTGAGATCATGCAAGAAATGATACTTTTCATCTATATGTTTACTTCAGCCATGCATAACTAGATTCTTGGAAAGATCAATTGCTAAAATATTATCACAGTAGATAGGCGTAGGACTGTCTTGCTTAAAATAAAGTTCTTCAAGGATGTTCCTCAACCAAATAGCTTAACAAGCGCATGATGCTGCAACAACATATTCCGCTTTGGTGGTCAATAAAGTAACAATTGGTTGTTTTTTTGCATACCAAGAAATAACTCATGAACCTAGCATAAATACATATCTAGATGTGCTCTTTCTGTCTTTCGAATCTCCGACATAGTCACTATCTGCGTAACCAATTAAAATCCCACTTCCTTTTTATAAAAAATTCCAAAGTCACTGGTACCTTTCAAGTACTGTAGGATCCTCTTGGCAGATTGTAAATGCAATTTCGTTGGGTACTCCATGAACCTATTAATAAGACTTACAGCATGCATCACGTCAAGCTTTGTTGTTGTAATGTACATTAGACTTCCCACCATTTGCTTATACAAAGTGCTGTCTACCTTTCTTCCTTCAGGAGCCTTAATAAGCTTTAGACCATTCTCCATAGGAGTGCTCACATGGTTACAATTTTTCATTTGGAACCTGTCAAGAACATCTTGCACATATTTTTTTTTAGAAATAAAAATCCCAACCGCAGATTGTTTCACTTCTATCCCAAGAAAATAGTGCATCAAATCCAAATCTGACATATCAAACTCCTCCATCATTAATTTCTTAAAATTTTCAATCATATCCATATCACTTCCAATATAGATTAAGTCATCTACATAAAAACATATTACTAAAATTCCTGCCCCCTTTCTTTTAATATAAAGAGTATGTTCATGTGCACTTTTTTGAAATTCATCCTTTGAAAAATAATCATCTATATGGCTGTACCAAGCTTTTGGAGCTTGTTTTAGTCCATATAGAGCCTTTTTCAACCTATACATCTTATTCTCTTCACCAAATTTCACGTAGCTAGGAGGTTGTTCAATAAATATCTTTTCTTGTAATTCACCATGTAGAAAGGCAGACTTCACATCCAATTGGAAAATAGACCAAGCATTTTGGGCAGGTAAAGCAATTACCAATCTTATGATATCTAACCTTGCCACTGGAGCAAACACCTCTTCATAGTCAACACCATACTCTTGCTTATAACCTTCCGCAACTGAGCGAGCTTTACATTTGTTGAGCTCTCCATTCTTTTTCAACTTTGTCTTATAGACCCGTTTGACGCCTATAGTCTTTTGATTCTCTAAAAGATCTGTTAACACCCAAGTATTATTTTTTTCGATGGCCTCAATCTCTGCATCAATCGCTTGCTGCCATTTCAAGTCTTTGACGACATCATCAAAGGCTATAGGATCACAATCTAAAAACAAAGCAAAATGGTTAGAATGAGCATTATTTGTTTCATTTTCAACGCATTCATCATCTTGAATTGTTGGACTTGCATGTGATATCTTAAGAGATTGTTCTTCTTCATCATCAATGAGAATATGTTGAGGAAGACCATCATTACTCCAATTCCACGTTGCCCTTCATAAAAAATAACATCACGGCTAAAAATTATTTTCTTGGTAATGGGATTGAATAAGCGGTAAGCTTTTGATTTATCACTGATACTAAGGAAAATACATTTTTGCCCTTTATCATTTAACTTCTTTCTCATAGCATTTGGTATGTGAGCATATGCAATACATCCAAAAATATGAAAATAATCAACACGTGGCTTGTGCCCACTCCAAGCTTCATGAGGTGTCATATATTGAATAGAACTAGTAGGACTTCTATTCAATATATGTGTACTCCAAAGAACTACTTCTGCCCAAAAATATATCGGTAAGCCACTTCTCTTCAAGATGCTATGTACCATGTTGAGAACAGTATGATTCTTCCTTTCATACACACCATTCTGTTGAGGTGTATAGGTTGCTTTAAGTTGTCTTTTAATTCCATGCTTCTCACAAAATTCTGCAAATTCTTATGAGTTATATTCTCCCCCCCCCCCCCCCTCCACGATCAATCTGCAAGCATTTTATTAGACAACCAACTTCTTTTTTAACCAAAACTTTAAACTTCTTAAAATGAAATAGCGTTTACCTCCAATGGATGTAGGACTAATGGGACCACAAATATCAGAGTGGACTAACTCTAACACCTTCTTTGCGCTCCATGACTTACTTATTGGAAATGGTTCACGGTGTTGCTTACTAACAACACATTCTTCACATACCTCACCAGGAGTTTCGAATTTTGGAAGACCCAACACCATCTCCTTTTATTGCAAGGACTTCAAGCTTCCAAAATTTAAGTGCCCATAATGAAAAATGCCACTTCCAAGCTTCATCTTTCACTTTTGCAGAAAAGCATAATTGTGTAGTGTTATGAAACTGTAAAGGGAACAAGCGGTTGGGTGTCTTACTAATTTGAGCAATTAAGGCTAAGATAGGATCTCTTATTTCATAGGTGTCACCTTTGAGAGTGATCTCATATCCCTTTTCTAGCAGTCCTCCACTTAATAAATTTGTCTTCAAAGTAGGCACATAAAAGACATCACTAATAATATGAGTGGAATTGTCCTTTGCTGCAATTTGTACCTTTCCTTTTTCAAAGACAGAAACAATAGAATCATCCCCAAACCTCACGGTATCTTTGTAAGTTTCATCCAACAATGCAAAAGCATCCTTTTGCCCACACTTGTGATTGCTGCAGCCGGTATCAAGATACCATAATCGAGCAGAAACTTTCTCTTTCGGAGAAAAAGCCATCAAGAGAGAAATTTCTTCTTCTACCTTCATCATCTTTACATCATCCTTCGCCTCTACAAAGTGAGATCTTTCAACATGATTTTTGTTTTAATTTAAATTTGTGCACCATTCTGAGTGGTAATGTCCATAACAATGACACCGAAAGCACTCCACTTAAGACTTATCACGTCTCTTTTCTTTGCCTTGAGAATCACCAGCCTTGTTCTTCTCCATTTTTTTATGCATGTGCTTTCCCTTCCATCTGTCTTTCTCATGAACAGCTCCTTTTGAAAACAATGCTACCTCATCCTTCTCTTGTTGGTTTATTTTCTGCTCATGAAGCAACAAAGAACTCTGCATTTCATCAATTGAGAGGGTATCGATATCCTTGGATTTTTCGATACAACAAACAATATAATTGAATTTTGACGTCATCGAATGAAGTATTTTCTCAATGATGGTAACATCCTCCAACTTTTCACCATGAATTCGCATCTTATTGGCAATAGCCATCATTCTTGAGAAATACCCAGTTACGGACTCGCTGCCTTGCATATGTAGAGTTTTGAAGTTAATACGAAGCGCTTGTAGCTGCGCCCGTTTCACCTTCGTTGTTCCTTAATACTTCTTCTTCATGGAATCCCATATTTGTTTAGAAGTATCCTTGTAAAGAATCATTTCTAGTATTGAGTGATCAATAGCTTAGAAAAGATAATTCTTTGCTTTGAGATCCTTCAACTTTAGACTGTCCAACTCTGTCTTTTGTGCATCTGACAAAGTAGTACCAGCTGTTGGCTCTTGCACGCCATCGTCAATAACTAGCCAAAATTCCTTGGACCTAAGGAAGTTCTCCATCAGCGTGCTCCAGTGATCATAATGACCATCGAAGCGCGAAATAGCGGGCTGAACAAAGTTATTTTTAGAAGTCATCCTTACTTGCTATTGCTGAAAATAAAATCCCATTATTTGCACTCACTTGTTGTGTTTGCACTCAACACTCAGTGTTTGCACTCAAATCTCTCTCAAGATCCCTTGTTGCAGGCTCTAATACCAAATGATAAATATTGATAGCAAAGTATTATGAGAAAAAATGGAATGAATACTTGATTAATCTATATAATTCAACATTACATCACTCTTTAAATAGAAGAAAATCAATAACAAACTTAAACATGACTCCTAAACATAAGCAACATCACTTGACCACTACATCCACTAACAGCAGTAGCCTAAAGATTAGGAATTATATTATTATTGACTCTTGAATAAAAGCAACAAACAAATATACTTAAACTAGATGAAAACAACATTGCCAACAAACTCTTAGCTTTTGATTTCGAGAGAAATTTCCCCATTCATCAGTTTAAAAAAATTAGATCATCACTTTATTTTTGTTTATTTTTAATCCATTAATCTCCCACTCTTACAAAACCCTAAAAATTGGAAAAAAAATTCACAAAAGAAAAGACATGGGAAAATGATTGAGAAAAGCAAAAAAGGGAGCAATTCATTGGGTAATAGAGGTATAATTTTTTTAAACATTAGATTGCAAGTTCAAGTGTTTGTGACAAAAAATAACTTGTAAAAGGACCGGAGCAAATCTATGACATATATCTAATGGTGGTGATGATGGTAGTAATTGTGTAAATAGTAAACTCGATGGTATGATGATGGTCGTCGTAAGCTTATTGATATTTGCATAGAAATAAATAAGATTTCAAATTTAAAATTTGAATTTTAAGTCTCATTATGCATAACAATATCTAGGTAAAAATAATTAGGTTTAAAGATCAAATATGCCATTAAAATAATTATAGTTTTATTACAGTATAGATATAGTTTTACCATTTAAAAAATTCAAAAAAAATTTCAATAGTCTAATTATCGTAATAGTAAAAGCCAAAGAAAAATACTCAAAAATCTCTAAAAAAATTTAAAATAGGATGTTGAATAAATATTGTCAAGACAACTTTTTTTTCAAATATTTAAAATACTCAAATATTTTTTATTTCAGTATATATGTGTGTTGAATAATAATTTTCCACACAGATAATATCCCTATATTCCACTTCAATAATAACAAATAAACATTTTATTTTTTTTTTCCACTTTTAAGATTATATTAATGATTTCTTTTGGTCAATTTTATCATATTTATTAGGTCTAAACCATAGTCATACTCCAAAGTCTACAACTTGTAATAATGCACCCTAAACTGAACTTAACTGTTAAGACACCCCAACTTCAAACCTATGTAAAAATTGCACCCTAATTTGAATTTCAATCAAATTAAAATATAATAAATATAGGACCTACTATAGTTAGCTAACCACCTCAAGTTAACTAATTGATGCCCACAGTTTAGGGATTCAATATGGGAATCAATTTCAGGACACCTTCTCTGTTCTCTCTCTCCTCGCAATCCTAAAATTGATGAGTATAAAAATCCAAAATTTCGGATCTCAAAATAATACTAGGGTCATCAATTGTACTGCCTAATGTGAAAATGATATTTATTTAAACCAAGAAGGTTATTAATCATGATTAATAATTATGAAGTTAGTTCTTTATTAATTAAACTTGAAATATGAATTTTTTTATGGTCAATTATTTTGTTGGTAACTATTGTCATAAGGGTAGTTTAGTAATTTCACATTTGAGAAATTTAATTTATTAAGATATGATTTATGCTCATATAATTTTAATTATGGGGAGCATTAATTTACGACATGATATGTGTAAATATAGAGTTTTTATAATATGTAATTAAACTTAGTGTATTGTCTAATTGTAACTTTAGGATAAAAGAAATCTAAAATAAATCCTAGCCTTCCATTAATAAAACTTTTAACCAAGTCAATCCTATCTCTACACAATGGTAAATTACCATATTGCCATTACTGAATCAATATGAGCTTTTGGATGAGATTTTAAGATTTAATCTCCATTGTCCATTTGAAGAAATGATCAAAGTGCCCAAAAATCATCTAAAATCTTAATAATCAAATATATAACATCTCATCTTCTCCATCAAAACCCTAGCCACCCAAACCAAGCTCTCTCCCTCTCTCCCCTATTTTTCTTCATAATATCATTAGAGACACCATTTTTGAACAAGTTTAAACAAAAATATTTGAATACCTAAGCTAAGGAGCTGAATTTTTGCATCAAAATCCTATATTTTCACAATTTGGTAAACTTTCTTTCACTTAAACCTATTCTACCTAAGCTTTTAGAGATTTTTAAATTAAGACTAGGAATAAGTTCTCATACATTTATTTATGCGATGCATTTAAATTTTATTTTCATTAAATCTATGTATTTATTTTAAAATTTTCTTTTCTTGGAATGTTCCACCTCCAAGAATAAAGAAAAAGAACTGTTAGAGGGCTAGTTGTTTGGATGCTTGTGCTATTTTCCACCATTGTAGATATTTTAGAAATTTCTTACTTATTTTTTTTATGTTATTATGCAAGAAAATGTGATTTTTATGTTACCTATGCCTTAGAAATATACTTAAGTTTTAGTCTTTGAGCTTAATATGCTTTATGTGATAATTTATTTGTGGTGTTTAATCCTAGTCCCAAAATGTAGTGTTGTCCCCCCTCCCCTCCCCTTTATATTTTATGGTTTTCAAGTTATTTTAATATTACGGCGGATAACTTTCATGGTTTTATGGTATAGATGTAATATGAGTCACTTTACGCAAAATGTGTAATTTTTTCTTGTGTTTGCTTTGTATATTTGGTCATGTAGAGGGCCATCCCTCTTTGTTTTCATGTTAAAAAATGACTATCTTGATGACTAAAATGTAATACAACTGTGGTTTGATGATAGAAGTAAGATAAATTTCCAAATTGATGAGAAAAATGCATTTTTATGCATTTTACTCGGAATTAAGTGTAGGGGCTCCTATCTCTAAATTTTTCAAATTTAAATCTTATTTTTGGTTAATTATTTATGATAATTAAGCATATATTAAAGTAGGTCTCAAGTCTCATGAAGTATGGTTGGTGATTTTGATGATTTAATAATGTTTTTTTATGTTAATATGTGTTAATTAAAATGAATTTAGGCTACAAATAGAATATTTTAATTTTATGATATGTAATTAAAAATACTAATTATGCTGTATGATGTGAATTATAAGTTTAATGTGATTATTAGTGAAATAAGTGATATTATTGAACTTAAATTAGAATTGAATGGGCCAAAGCCCAATTACGAAATCTCAAGGACAAATTAGACTTGATTCATGGACTTATGGCACAATATCTATGCTTGGAGAAGTTAATAGGATAAATGGATGATTTAAAGACTAATTATGGACTTACTATGGACTCAACCATTACAAGTTAATTGGACAATTAATTAATTACTATCTAATTATGGACATCAAGCCATTGGACCAAATGAGCATTATAATTATAATTGAGACCTTAAAAGTGGATTAATTGTATACTATGATCAAGTGATTAGATCATATGTCTATTTATTCCAACATTGACTCAATTTACAATTTATAAGACTAAATGGACCATAATTAGAATGATAATTAATTAAGATTGATGATAATAATTATTAGGAATTAATTAATTGACTAGGTGTAGTATAATTAATTGATTAAATGATTAAAAAGGATATTTAGATTAATTAGGTGAGCTAATGGTAAATAAGGAAAATAATAAAATTTTATGGCTATTAAGTTAATTAGGTAATTATTAGAATGATTTAGTAGTTAAAATAAATTGATGAGTTTAATAACCCTCACTAGATCAATTAATTTATTAATTGATCAATTTAAGTCTTAATTATGAGAATATAAAAGAATAAGGAAATTATAGATGAATTATTATAGATGAATTAGGTGATTATTTTTTATGTTGGGTTTAATGTATTGGGATGTGCCAAAGTATTGAAAATTGTGCCAATTAACGATGAATTAAAAATGATTATGTGAAAACATGGTATAATTGATAAATTAATTGAATGATATGAATTTATGTGCCATGATTAAATATTTTATGAAATAAAATATTCTTTATAAACATGATATGAATTTATGCAGTTATATATGAATTATGAGATTTAAGTATGATTATGTGATTAATATGTTATTATGAAAATGAAATTATGATAGAATATTTAGTATGAAAAAGTATGATTTTTATGAATCAATGGAAGTTGTGAGAAAATATTTTTGATTGTAATAAAATATTTCGATATATTTATGAGACACTAAATTCTAAATGCTGATATGGATGAATTATGAAATGAATTAAATGTAATGAATTCTTATCAACCTTAGTTCGCTTGGTCGAGTGAGTAGTAGTAAAGAAGTATGACATGTCATAGGAAAAACAGTATTGTCTATATGTTGTAAGGAATGTCTTACAAGGGCTAATGAACCCATTTTTAAAGGAGCTAACGAACTCTACTCTTATAGAGGCTTACGAACCTCATTTTATGGAATATGACCATTTGATTCCAACTAAAGGGTTGTTTGATTTTGTATGGGCTTTCAAGCTATATGTTTATTATAGAATTCTATATGCTATTTGATTCTTCTAAGTGAGCTAGTGGCCTAATTAAAAATGTAGTCTTTATGGAATAAATTAAGAATTAATTATACCGCTTTTATAGAATTATACTAAATTATGTGACGATGTAGTTAAGTATGTAATTATGCTTTTGAAGCAGGTCAAATTGTTTCCATCCCTCTTAATGCGAGGAGACAACAAGACGCTATCATATGGAATTACTCAAATAATGGTGTTTATATGGTGAAAAGTGGTTATCATCTTTGCTTTTTGTCTCAGCAAGCTCAAGCCCATGGCTCTTCAAGAGCATTAATGGTGGAGTTTGGAATGCACTTTAGAAATAGTTTGCCCTAGCAAAGGTTCAGCACTTTCTATTTAGAGCGTGTAAGCATCAGTTGCCGGTCTTAGAAGCTCTATCTCGTAGGGGTATCACTTTGGACCCAATTTGTTCAAGTTGTGGTGAAGCTCTTAAATTCGTTTGCCATAGTCTTAGGGGCTGTTTAAAGCCTTGACTGGTGTGGCGCTTGTGTCCTCTATGGATTGATGTGCCTCGATTTGAAGGTCTCTCTTTTATTGATTGGTTTATTCTATTAGTAAGAGACTTTGATACTGACGCGGAACCCAATGGAAATATATTCCATGAACTCTATGATAAGTTTTGAAATAGATCCAAGATCTAAATAAATTCCTCTCTATGACACCCAAAGCTTAAAGAAGTAAGAACACCAATAATAGAGTAGAAGAATAAGATAAACGCCACAAAAAAATTGATAAGTTTACCTTGATTCTTGATGCAATTAGAAGAATGCAATCTCACACCCTCTAAAAACATGAACACGCCAAAGGCATGAAGTTGAAGAAGAAACTCTCTTTTTAATTCGTTGAATAATTGATCCCTAAAATTACAATATAGCAAGCTATTTATACTAATCTAAGAAGTCCAGATCCTTAAAAGATTTAGAGTTAGCTAAGGAGTAGGATTTAGCAAATCTAAACCAACTAAGTATATGACTAACAAAATTATAACAACTTAAGGATTTGGATATCTAATCCAAATCTACTAAAGATTGACTAAATCTAAACAAACCAAGGCTAAAATAATCATGGGGGGGTCGAATTATAGGAGGCCCAACCCATTTACAAAGCAAAAAACTCAAAATAACTAACTAACTTAGTGAGAGGTAGGGGGTTGCACGGTCTAGGGCGTGCCACCTTGCACGGGCGTGCTATCCAATTTAGGTTCCCACTCAACATGTGCTTCTATTAATATAAGAAACTTAGGTGTTTCTTCAAGTTCTTCAAAGCACTTGTTGAAAGCAAGGTCATAGAGCTCTTGTGTGACTTGTTCTTGAATGTG